>NCQT01112235.1:4586-18383 GCA_002740465.1 Stenocereus thurberi
AGACATTATTTTTACTAATTCGAATTGAAATAAGATATAAAATGGCTCTGTTCTCATTTCCATCTCGAATAGAGTATGATCCGCATCCTGATCCATAGCTATATCCCTCAGCTCCTTTTTAACGTCAACATCGCTATCGTAACAATCATCAAGCTCGTCGTCACTCTTCCTAGTCCTGGGACCATTTTCAATATCATCCATCTCGTCATGAGTATCATAGTCAAAAATAATTTTAGTCTCATTTGTTCTTAGGAACTTCCTCAAAAAGACCATAATAAAAGAAAAATAGGAGTTTGTCACTAGGTATTTGACCAAATAGGATCGTTCAATTCCTATAGAACCCATCACTAAAATACATCTCGAGGGGGAGGGGGATAGGTCTAAGCGAAGCGAAAAGGGTTTTCCATGAGATGGGAAATGAAAACCATTAGTCCTACACGAAGTTTGTGAATAAGTGATTGTCGGATAATGAGCAAGGAATACCCGTCTTTCTGCTAAACAAGATGTACTGAACTCATAATTCATTAGATAGTTTTGATGAATGTCAACTGAGTGTCGTAAGTAAATTGCTCCTAGTTGTTCAAACATTTGATAACCAAACTCATTCTTTAAAAAATGATCACTATGCGTCAGACTCAATAGAATTTGATCAATTCCTTTTTTCTGGAGTTCAAGTGGAGAACTGAGCCAAGAATTCTCTTTTTTTATCATAAACCACATGAGTGCTCCCGACCTAGGATTCTGTTTTATCATCAGACCAATCAGCCTTCAACACTTTATTTGCATATCCTCTTCTTCTTATAAATGAATGGATATCTTTACTTTTATGACTTAGATGTCTTGTATTTCTCTAAAAAGTGATTCGATTGATGGGATTTGGTATGATACGTATGAGATTGATGAGATTAATATTTCAATATTTTTTCTTAGAACGTACACCCATCATTATATTAAATATTTTAAATAGGGAATCTCCTAATTGTTCCAGAACAACCAGAAAGAGCTCCTTTAGCTAGAAGGAATTCGATTCCGGTGGAGGATGCCCATTCTTAAGTTTTTTAAACTCAATCGTGTATGATGGAATCACCAAAGGTTTGAACTTTTCGAACTCTATCTATAACTCACTGGAGGCTTGTAAAACAAAGATAAGATGTGTACGAGCAAGATATGCAGCAACAAGAAGAAGGAAAATGATTGAATAGAAGAACTCCCAACCATTTGGCGATGTTCATAGTGACTCATTATTTCAATGAATCATTTCTGGTGCTAGAAGAAGATTATGTAACCACTTACTTGAAATCTCTTATCTTCAGACTCTATTGTCCAAGACACCATTTTGTCTTAAGAATCAGCCATGATTTGTGCAAAATAGATAGCCTGCTACTTAGCATCCGGAATATGTCTGAAAAAGCATCTAAAAATATCAAATTTAGATATTTGTACCCTGTCGATGTAAGGAACAATGGCATATATGTTTAGATTCGATTCCATTTATCAAGGAGAACACTATCTTCTTGAAAGGTTCTATACATCTGCTCTTTCTCAACGCTTAGACAAACACTCTGTTTTTTCCCTTTTTCTGATGGTAGATATTTCTCATAACATGATGGAGTGTGAATCAAACCCATGTTTCAATTGAAATTGAGACACTGATGCAAATTCCTCCTTTCTGAATCAGATAGATTCATATCTGAAAGAGGTTAAAAATAAGTTCTTTCAAATTGCGCTATTTGTCCCTCTGTTAGAGGTGTTCCAGAAATGTCTGCAATCGAGTAAATAGTTCTACGAACGAATCGATTAGATCGAATTGGAAAATCATTAGGTTGAATATGTTAGATACCTCTGACTCGATTGGTGAAATAGTATTTCTCTCTAAAAAAGAATGTTTTTTTTTTTACCAACACACAAAGAAAATATTTTGTTATGAATGAACAAGATATTGAGGTATATTGATACGGGCCGTTTCCATATAAAAAGGAATCTTTTGTTACAGCAGAAGTGATGTGGATTATTTAAGAATCGAAGTCGATTTCCTTTACAAAAAGAAGATATCAATAAACTTCTATAAAATGGTTTTACGGGATTCAGCTAATTGTTTCAATCGTGGGATATCATTGAGAAATAAGAATACGTATTATCAAAGGATTTCCCGTGATTTTTTCTAGTATGGAATGAGTCAATCATCCACTTTAGTATCTTATTGAACAAAAATGGTGATATTGTTCTCATATTGATCAAGGATTTCGATTTTTAGAAAGTATCATGATCATCCAATGAGAAGGCTTTCAATTTTTTCAAATGAACGAATTGAAGACCTATTGATTCTGACAAAGGATTGTAGAGTTCATCACTCAGACCCTTCAATTCATAAAAGTGTATCTTGGACCTATGAATAAGGGTATTCCCACAACTCACAAAGAAAAAAGGAAGTGACTTAGACAAAAGGAACTTGGATAAAAAAAGAAGTGACTTAGACAAAAAGAGAAGAAACTTGGACAAAAAGAGCAGAAGTTTCTTCCTCACAAGCAAAGGATGTGACGTATACAAATACAAAGCGATAACTTGAGATGACTTATACAAAGCGATAACTTGAGACCAATAAATTGAAAATTCTTTAATACCCATACGTAATCGATCAAACACTATTTGAAAACGGCTCTTTTGCTAAGAAATGAAATGTTCCTGGAAATTCTTGATCCTATTGAATTGTATCTATATGCATCAGGATCCCGATTCATGAATCTCTCAGTTCGAGAAATCAAAATAAGAGGATCGGACCATTTCTGTGACTCTTTTTCAAATTTGATAAATGTTCGTTGATCGTGTATTTCCTATATAGTTCTATGATTCAGAGTATTGTTTCCTATTTGATCCATTTGAATTCCATATTCAAAGCTGCGATCGAATCTACTTATTAAAAAGAATCGATTCAATGCATTTCTTATGTACCCATAGGTGCTATATTGGATTTGAATCAGATTTCGGATCAATCTATATTGATTTTGATTGACTGCTTTTTTCGGATCCTTCGATAAAAAGATTCATTCTCTTCATAAAAAATAGAAGGTAGAACCAACAAAGATATCTTTTTCGATTCATCCCTGGAGTTGAATACATCATTCAAGAATTATTTTTGATCCAATCCATAGGAATCAATAGAAAAGGCAAGTCCCTTATGATACACCAGATCTGGCTCGGTTATTGATAGAGTGAATAGATTTATCATTTCTTGAAATCTCTCTTCGAAACTGTCCATATTCGGTTCATCCTTCAGAACCATATCACATCCCAAATTTGATGAAATAGGATGAATTGAGATGGTATTTTGTAAATATGGAATTATCTTGAATAGATTAACTATTTCTTTATTTTCTGATCGCCTGAATGGGGCAAAAGAAACATCTTGTTGTTTCTTCCAAAATTTTTGATCTCTAGTTGACCTCTCAGTAAGAGTTGAATACAGATGAAGTTTGAACCATCTACCGGAGAAAAAAGAATGAATGGATCTTGTAGGATTCTCAAGAAGTTCTTCGATTTCTTCCAGAACGGATGAATAATCATTTTCTTCTCATATTCCATGAATAGCCGAGACATTGAGGATTATCCAGGAAGGCATTTCGGGAATCGATATGATTCTATCTCTGTTCCTTTCGTATTATTAATGGAATCCAAGCGACCTCTAGATTGATCAGAAGAAGATCCTTTCAATTGGCTAGAATCTGTTACTTGAACGAAACTAGATATTATGGAATCATATTGAATACTTGATGATACATTACGTGCCTTGTTAAAAAATCGATCCTTGTTTACGAACCACACATTATCTAGCCAAATCCAATTCTCTCTCGATACGTTCCTCAAAAATTCGATTCATACATATTCTTCCTCCCAACTAACGAAGAGATCTTGGTGGAATTCTCGCATATGAAATTGAGCCCAATTTTGCAAAAAAATAGCCCACTTGTTTCTCGAGAAAAGATGGGAAACATGCTCAATATCATTTGAATGAATAGTTGACCCAGCCCCTTGTTTTTTGACGAAACCCTCCACTTCAATTGGTATTTTTTCACGAAAAGCAGGCGTGACATAACAAATCCAGTGCTTCACTAGGATTTCAAAAAGTTGCCTCGAATTCAAGTTGACTATGTTTCACAGAGAAAGAAGATCAAATAATTCTCAATCGTGGTCCTTGCGGATCGGATCATCCAGATAATATACAAAGAGGAACTTCAAACATTTGATATCTTTCTCTTTGAATGAGATCTCAATTTCAGTGATGGTTTTATTAGATATCTTACAACTAGAATCCCTCCTTTTTTTGATCCAGATAAGCAAGTAGAGAATTTAAGATAACAACACTGAGGAGTATCAAACTCAACTTCAGATTTCAAATGTTCATCACCCACTTGAATACATTATGAACGGCTAGGCCATTTATAATGCATTCCTAAGGCTTTCCGTACTCATTAGGTGATCATTAGGAGATTACTTAATGGTTAGGAAACTTACTAAGTATGCTAGCTTAACTAAATTATATAATTTGTTACTAAACTATGCTAAAATGTCAACAAAAGCCTAATTACATAGCAAAATGATTATCTAAGCTTCTTCCTTAATGATCCTAGGCTGATTGATGACATTTTCTTCCCTAAGAAGGAAATCAACCATGCCTGCCATCTCAAAAGAACAAGGCATATGCGTGCTTGCCACTTTATGCCATAGTGTCCGAATCATTGCTTGTAAAATGGCTTCTTTTCCTTACTTCACGTGGCTTTCTCTTCATGGATGAGTCACATAATGACTAAGAACTAGTAGACAACCAAGCACACACTCACCTTGATGGAGAAAACCTACCTAAGAGGGGAAACCCTCTAGGTAAAGAAACCGGCTACATGGAGGCATATAGACTAGTTGCTTTGCTGCTATTAGACCAACATATTTTGATGACTAATATGAGGTTTCCTTCCATGGGGGGGGGGAACCCCAAGATGTCCAAAAACCCTCCCTTTTCAAAAATTAGGATTTGGACATCATTAAGGGGCTTAATCACCATGATCTTTCCAACCGTGCAGTTTCAAATGCCTACTGGGCAGCTTTGACAAAATGACTAAATTGGACACTGTAACGTGCTTTTTTGGATTTGTGTTAACATAACAAATAAACTAGACATCCCAATGAACTAACAAAAAAAGAATTACATAATTTGAATGTCATTTGATCTAAAAATAAGAAAAACAAAACCGAGTATAAATGGTCCCAAAACTGTAGCCTGGACTGTTTGAATTCCAGAGCTGATTTGAAGTATCAAGTGAAGTCCAAATGAGCTGAAACTTATTTTTTTGGAAAGCTAACTTGTAGAACATCAAATCCATGATAAATTATTTACTTATGCCTCAAAGAGGCCTAAGTAATTTGGCTTGCAAAAATAGTATATGCTACTTGCTTAAACCCGGTACCTTCTATCTTGAATCCTTTGAAGGTTTGGACAAAAATACTTAATTTAAGACTGATTTAATTACATAATTAAGTTTATTAGGATGTTAATAAATTCTCTTAGCAAAGAAATTAAAGTTAAATTAAGCTTAAATTGACGAATCAACGTAAAACTGAAAATGGTTCAAAAAGACTAGGGCTAATTGAGGATGACATGGGCTAAGTTACATCATCCTCCTCTTGCTAGAAAAAATTTGTCCCTAAATTTTTGCCATGTGATCCGGCTGAAATAACACCAGCCATTTGAGCAAGTCTTTCATAGTCTTGTAGGCTCTTTCCCATTCATTCTCCTTACTAATTTGAATCTGGTTTAGAGGGGATCCTTTGGACTTATCTTGAACCCATTCCTTAAGGGCTCTAATTTCAAAATTAGACACCTCAGGTACTGGTTCACTACAAGTGAGGAACAGGCTTAAATGCTCATGGTTCTTTTGTGGGTGACTTGTGCTTAAAGTAAGCATTTCACCTTAATCTATTTCCACCTCAACTTCTTCTAAACTATCTGCCACTTCCTTCTGCTTTTCTTGCTCAATTACTTCCTCGTTCACAACCTCACAAGCACCTTTGTCATCTTTATATTCATCAAATTTTGGAGGTAGATCTAAGTTAACCTCCATGTCTTCTTCTTCTTGAACGTCTTCCACACAGGCTTCCTTTTCTTCCTCTCTTGCATTGTCAACCTCATTATCTTCGTGACTTTGGTCTATTTCTAGTGAAACCAAGGGCTGTTTGGCTTCCTTCCTCATTTCAAACTAGAAGGAGAGTAGATTAAATTCATATTGTAACATTTTGAGGTTTATTTCTTGCATTCTAAGATCAAACGCTTCAAGTTTATCCTGTAGTTTGAGGAGGTTTCTTTAGGATATGGCTTTCTTGCAACTCATGGTGAAAGTGAGTGAATAAGGGTTGTGTTTGGGGCAGAATTTGAGGAATGTGTTTAGAGTGAATTTAGGAGCATGGGGCTCAGGCAAGGATCTGAACTTGCTCTGATACCAAAATTGATGTACCTCACAAGAGTTAAGCTTAACTCAATTCAAGAGTAAAAGGTAAAACCAAAAAAGATTACAATAAAGGCAGAAGGATAGAAACTAAATCAATCCTTGGATATAGATTTCACCAGCAAAGATTAATCTAGTGAATACTAAACTCTTACTTGGATATAGATATCACCACCAAGCTTGATTTTAGGGCCCTTAAGCTTAATTAGAGTGGTGATCAAGTGAGTCTTAAGCCTTAATTAGGTGGTGATATCGATATCTTAATTAAGCTTAAGGGCCCTAAACTCAAGCTTGGTGATGATATCTGTATCCAAGTAAGTGTTTAGTATTCACTATATTAATATTTGGTGGTGAAATCTGTATCCAAGGATTGATTTAGCTTCTATCCTTCTTCCTTGATTGTAATCTTTCTTGGTTTTAACTTTTACTCTTGAATTGAGCTAAGCTTAACCCTTAAGAGGTACATCAATGAGGGGGTGGATCATAGGGTGTGAGGGAGTCACTTCCTCACTTTTGTTGCTTTCAAATATGAGTAAAGCTAAAACTTGCTTACCCTTGCTTAAAGCCCTCTCAACCCGTGTTTTACTCAACATAAGAAGGTCTCTATTTTTCTCACGTCTCACCTTTGGCTCAATTTTATGGACTTGGTTAGGCGGTAATGGGTTTAGAATAATCTTTCCTTGCCAATAATCAAAGAATATGTGTTCTTGAAACCATCATGCATAACATGTCAATCAAATTGCCAAGGTCGACCCAAAAGAATATGACAAGCACTCATAGGCACCACATCTCAAACAACTTTATCCCTACACTTCTTTCTAATTGAAAAGGAGATAAGNGCTTGTTTGGTTACCTTAATGTCACTGCCATCATTGAGCCACTTAAAAGAACAAGGCTTGAGATGAGGAATAATAGCAATGCCAAGCTTCTCAATCAGAATAGTGGAAGCCACTTGGTGCAACTTCCTCCATTAATGATCAAGCTGCACACCTTGTCTTGGATGGTACACCGAGAGTGAAAGATCATTTCCCATTGAGTCTTGTCATAAGGGGTGTCTTGGGTATGTAATAACCTCCTTCAGGCAAGTAGTTCACCTTCATCGGCATCAAGTGAAGTCTTTTCCTCCATGTTGTCCGATTCCACTCCATGAGTTTCTTCTTGAGCCTCCGTCAATAAAGCATCAACTTCTTCTACTTCTTACATGGTCATGACCCTTTGGTTTGGGCAATCAAATTGGAAATGACCATATCCTTGACAATTACAGCACTTCTTCCCCTTAAGCTTCCTAGGCAATTCCTTTGGGGAGGGAAGAGTCACACCTTTACCCTTGTCAACCCGTGACGAGCTCTCGGGTTTAGGATGAGAGAAGGTTTTGAAAGGGGGTTTTGAGCTCACTTGATCCTTGGGGAAAGGTCTAGTGAAGACTTTCGTGTCTTTTATTCGCTTTTCAAGCTTGAGAGATAGCTTAAAAACATCATCTAAGGTGAAATAAGTTTGGAGTTCCACCTTTCTAGCAATGAGGGGGTTTAACCCATTGAGAAATCGAGCCACGGTTTGTTCTTGGGGCTCATGGATACCTCCCCTCAAGAGGAGTTGCTTAAATTCCCTCATGTACTCACCCACACTCATGTTGTTTTGCTTGAGAGAGAAAAGTCGATCGTAGATGTCTTGCTTGTAGCTTTCGGGAAGGAACCTCTCATTCATGAGAGTTTTAAGTTTCTCCCATGAGTTGATCTTTCTCTTGCCTTCTCTAGCCCTTTTCTTCTTGATGTTTTCAAACCATAAGGAGGCATACCTTATGAGTTTAAGGCTAGCAACCTTGAAATTTCTTTCATCATTATAGCCCTTGGTCTCAAAGATTCGGTCCATAGCTTGAACCCACTCAAGGTACTCATTGGGGTTCAAGTTGCCATTGAACTCCGGAGGTTCTACCTTAATGTCTCTATACTCGTTCATAGGAGGTCTCCTACCTCCCCTTCTTGGATTGCTCCCTATACTTAAGTCACTAGAGAAGCTATGTTCATCTCCATGATCACTGGTTTCTTGAGCTCTTTAGCCTCCTTAGAGGGCCATAAATTGGGTGGTCATTTGCTCAAGTTGCCTACTAAGTTGCCCCACGCTTTGTTGTAAGGCTAGAATAGCGTTATCTTGTCTCATAATATGAGTTTGCTCCAAGCTCATACTTCTTAGCACTCTTGTCGGTTGGGGAGAGTTTGTGGATGGGTTTTCCTTGTTAGACATGATGGAAATTAGAAAAGAAGGAGGGAATGGGGTAAAGGCTTGATAGGAAGAGGGGCACGGTCGCACTAGGGGTAGCACAGTACAAAACAGGCTGGGGAAGGGAGGCACGGTCGTGCCCAAGGGCATTGGGTGGGCGTGCTAGTGTCCTGGCAATGGAAGGTAATGGCACGGTCGTGCCTATCGACCGTGCCAAGTTACCGCCCAGAAACACAATCTTTCTAGTTGGAAGCTTTGGAGGGGTTTTGATTGGGGATTGTGTTTGGGCTGTTGACATGACTAACTAGTCACACAACCCCTTTGGTCTTAAATGCAAGCTTCCATTTAGCCCCTTCCCCTATTTGAATTTAATAGTAGCCAGTTCTCAAATCAACTTTTAGAAATACCTTAGAACCATAAAGTTCATCCAACATGTCCTCTAGCCTTAGCGTGGAATGCCTATACTTTATGGTGACTTTATTTATGGCATGACTATCCACACACAACCTCATGGAGCTATCTTTCTTCGGCATTAGGAGGGGAGGGAGGGTACAATAAATGGGTTAAGGCTTTCTATGACAAGGCCCTTGGAAATTAACTCCTTACCTTACCTTTGGAATACCATGGTTTCTAAGGGGTTCACTCTATAGGAAAGTTTATTTGCGAGTATAGATCTGGGAATGATGTCAATATAGTGTTGGATGTTTCTTTGTGGAGATATGTTGTAATGTATATCCTTTTGGAAGACATGAAATATTGTTAAAGTAAGGAAGTGGACAAGGGGTAAATTGGTCAAGGGTTGGCTTCAGACTCCTTAAGGGTGCCAATATCTAAAGGCCCTAAACTGATGTTGTGAGGCCTTAAGAAATGGTTCTCCTAGGGTATGAAGCAAATCTTGGTTGTTTGATATGAGGGTTATACATGAGGGGTACTTGAACACTTACTCATTCACCACATATGGAAAGAAGAGAACTTAGCCCCACTCTCCCCCTCCTAAATCACAAAAGAGCCTTGACGACCCTAATAAGATATGGCTAGCATCCATCGGTATAATGTCACACCAAAGCTCATCATGATAATTCTTGCCAATACCAAATGAAATTAGACATTTAGAGTTGACTTGAAGACCTTTATCTTAGTTAGATCATTGGAAGTTGTAGGGATGAGGAAGACCCGAAGCTTCTAGGTTGGTTTCTCCACCATGCTTGAAGATGCTACGTTGGTACAAGTCCCACTATCAATCACAAGAGAGCACACATTCTCCTTGACCATATGCCTTGAGTGATAGGTATTCTCCCTTTGTTCATCTTGGTTACTCTTAAGTCCATTCAAAGTCCTCCTTAAAACAAGTAACTTTCCCTCATTCGTCTCTTCTACAATATTTCCTCCAGAAGAGAAATGTTCTTGTCTTACTTTTCTTCCTCTGTATGAGCCTTCTTACACTCGACCAAGGTAATAACCCTATGATTTGGACATTCAGAGGCTATATGGCTTAGGCTTGGCACTTGTAACACCTCCTATTTAAGTTGAAACTAGGAGGGGATTTGTTTTGTGGGGGTGGATTCTTTGGGGGTTGAGAGGAAGAGGAGCTAGTAGGCTTGAGTGGAAGTTGGAAACTCCCCTTGTTAAAAGGTGAGCTCTTGGTTCAGGGAAGTTTGGGGGAAATATCACCGCCAGATACCCTACTTTGTGTGAAAATCATAATTAGGGGACCATGTTGTTAGAATATATTTAAAATTGTCAATATTCTGTGGAAACTAGCTTAAGAGGACCATTCACTATTTGCATTTCTATCTTAGACCTTAAACTTTTGATATTTGCATTTTTAACCTCAATCATTAAAAACTTACTTTTAGAAATCCAAAATTTGTGCATGTATAATTTTTCTTACAAGTACTACTCAAAGCCCTTTCAACCATGTCAGAGCCACATGACCAAAGTTATTTAAAATTATTAAGCTAATAAATAATTAATTAAGCTAATTAACACTAATTAATGCTTGAATCGTCACATGCTTGCCTTGCTCCGAATTATTCACACATGGTTCACTTAAGAGAAGGAATTTATTTAGTAGCACTCCAATTAAACTATATCACTAATGTAGTTTTGGAATTAAGAGTATAATTCACTAAAATTAAGAGTCAAGTCAAGGAGGTTAAGAAGTAGTTATCTGTAATTCACCTTTCTCTACTTAACGAAGTTAGGCATAGCAGAAAATCTACTTATAGTATTGGTACTCCATTTCACTAAAAATATCCTTCCCAAGCCCAAAAAACAAAAATATGTTTCCTTTGCATGATATTAAAAATTCAAAAAAAAGTACAAGGAAAATCAGAAGAAAAATCAGCAAAAAAATAAGAAGAGGAAGGCGTGTAAACAGTATAATCTTGAAGAACTATAGAATGTGTTCGAGAAAGAGCAAATTCCAGAAGAATTAAACAAGATCATGTGCACAGTTAGTGATAACCATAACGTGTTATCAGATGATAATAAAGAGACTAGTGATATCCAATTAGAAGAAGAAATATATCAGTAGATGAATCTAATCAAGCTAGAAGACCTTAATGTTATACCTTTAGAAGAAATTACGAGAAAACTAGATGGAAAATATAGTTAAATGACTGTTGAAGATGAGATTAATGAAATTGGAGGAGAACTTAAATGAGGTGAAATAGAGACCAATCTGGTTAATAATGTTGTTCCTGAACTTGAAGAATTTGGTGAACCCTATAGAAGAAATACCCATTTTATAAGACCTAAGTACGTTCCAGCAGGACATAAAACCAATTTTTCTTTTAAGTTCCTCCCAAGAAAAACTACAACCTTCGAAGACGTTGGCCTTACTCCAATTAGTCAAACAGGATACATCTTAAACATAGATGGAGCTAGTAATAGAGAAGAAATACCTGGACATTAGAAAACAAGCATGAATAGTGCCTTAGACCTAAATAATATATGGAGTGCTGCAAAATTCCTAAATTACATCGGACGTAGTTTTTCTAGCCCTATAGCTGACTGGTATGATTCATTAAATGAAGACGGTAAAAATACATTAAGAATGATGGAAACACCAGCTGCGATTTATAATATACAATTATGGGATATGAGATATCTGAAAAATTATATTACTAAATTTAGTCAATATTATTATAAAATTGGACATAATTAAACTAATCTTAGGATGTTTTATGACAAATTACCATATCCAATAAATTCCATAATTAATGAAAATACATTGCATGGCTTGAACGAGCAGATGTCATTGATACTCTTGGTTCAAGAATCTCTTATTTAAGAAAATCGATTAATAATCAATATCTTGATCTCCTAAAGCAAAAGAAAATTAAGAAACAATTCCTAACTTGTTGGGATTCACCTCACCAATGGGGAAAGGAACCTGGAAAGAGAAGAAAGGGGAAATTTTATAAGGAAAAGAGTTTTAATAAGCAAATGTGAAAGAAATATAGAAGAAAATATTATAACAAACTAAGTCCTAAAAAATGTAGATTTTTTAGGAAAGCAGCCTATTATCTTGCAGGGGAAAACAACTGTGAATGCTAGGCATGTGAAGAAGTAGGACATTATGCTAATGAATGCAAAAATAGGAAGTATAACAAGCTTATTAAAACCTTGGATAGCCTAGATTATGTTGAAATTAGTGAAGATGAGGCATTATACCTGGCCCTAAATAACAGCAAAGGGATTGTTGAAATTATACTAGAAAATGAATATGAAGAAAGTGATTATGAAGTAACAAGTCATATGATTAAAAGTAGCTCGATTAGTCTTGGTGACCTTCAAGGAGAAGAGTTTTTTGTAGATAATGATAACAAGGAAGTCGAAGGAGATTGGGTCCTTCCCATAATTAAAAAAGACGTGATCTACAAAAAGTCCACCTTCCTATAAATCAAATGATATTCACAATCAATGGTCATTCAATTCCTATTGAAAAATTAAGTAAGGCTTACACTCATTAGAAAATTAAGTTTACATGCAGCTAGCGTGGTGGGAAGGTAATGCTTGTACAAGGTGAGATAGCACTAACAATCTCATTACTTGAGTTATCTATTAAAGAGCAGATTGCTTAACAGCAAGAGCAATTATGCAAGGAACTCTATTATGATAATCCACTAACATTTTAGGATAAAGATAAGACATTTATAAAAATTACTTTGTTAAATCCCAATACTATTATTCGAGTCAAACAAATGGTGTACACATGTCAGGATATCTAGGAACTTGTTAAACAAATCAAAGAACTTCTGGGTAAAGGATTATTCAGGAATAGTAAGAATTCTCACACCAGTCCTGCTTTCATGGTAAGGAATTATGCAGAAGAAAAAAGAGAAAAAGCAAGAATAGTAATCAATTATAAAAAGCTTAATTGAAATATTGTCTGTGATGGTTATTATATTCCTAACAAAATAGTAATTTTCAATAGAATTCATGGAGCATCTTGGTTTTCAAAAATGGATTGCAAAAGCGAATATTAGTAGATAAAAATAGATGAAGAAAGCATTCCTTTAACTACATTTAGTGCCCCACAAGCACATCTTCAAATATTCTAAAGAAGAATGGATAACATCTTCAAAGATCATAGTCAATGTTGCCTAGTTTACATTGATGATAACATCTTTAAAACCATAGAACAACACACAGATAATGTGCTAGCTATAACCCAAAGATGCATTGATCATGGTATTATACTTGGTCTGAACAAGTGCATTTATGCCAACTAAGAAATTGAGTTCTTAGGCCTATAGATAAAAGTTGAACAAATCATCCTATAAAACCATATTCTTGAAAAATAGAGAATTTCCTTAAAAAGATCGAATATTAGAAGCAGTTAGAAAGGTTTCCTGGATGCCTTACCTATTCTTCAGATTTCAATAAAGATTTAGCTAAACTAAGAAAGCCATTACAGTTGAAAGTCAAGAAAGAAGTAAGTTGGACATGGACCCCTAGTCATTTGAAGATTATTCTAAACTTCAAAATATGTGTAAAAGTCTTTCTGTTCCTAATTTGCCTAATGAAGAAGATGATTTAATTCTTTGAGATAGGACCCATTAATGAGCAATAGAATACAGTA
>NCQT01112276.1:8289-19305 GCA_002740465.1 Stenocereus thurberi
ATTAAACACTTACTTATCCATGGGACATTAATTGAATACCCAAGTTCTCAAGCTTTCTTAAAAGGTTCGATTACGTAATCACTGCAGTGTTCAAGCTATGTTGTGTCTTCCTACCTAGGACCTCTGCCACAACATTTGCATTTCCTGGGTGATATTCAATTTGCAAGTCATAATCTTTAAGTAATTCTAGCCAATGCCTTTACCTCAAATTAAGCACTTTTTAAGTGAAGATATGCTTCAAGATTTGATGGCCTGTAAAGATCATACAGGGTACTCCATATAACTATCGTCTCTAAATTTTCAATGCATAGACCATAGTCGCTAGCTCTAAATTGTAGGTGTGGTAATTCTTCTTATAAGGCCAAAGTTGTTAGGAGGCATAAGCTATAACTTTATCTTCTTGCATTAAGACACACCCCAAGCCATTTTTGGATGCATTACTATAGATGGTGTACTCCTTACCTTCCATTAATAAAGTCAGGATTGGGGCGATAGTTAATCGCTACCTCAACTCTTGAAATGCCCTTTCACACTACTCTATCCCTTCAAACTTAATAGCTTTCTTCAACAAATTAGTCAAGAGAGAGGCCATCTTTGAAAAATCCTTCACAAACCTGTAGTAATAGCCAGTTAAGCCCAAGAAACTTCTAATCTCTGTGACATTGGTGAGCCTTGGCCACTCTGTAATTGATTTTACCTTTTGGGGTTCTACTTTAAGCCCTTCCTTTAGAATAAGATGTCCCAAATACCAATTCCTCTAGCTAGAATTCGCACTTCTTTAGTTTGCCATATAATTGTGTTCCCTGAAGGTCTACGACACTGTCCTCAAATAAACAGTATGTTTATCTCTGTCCTTGGAGTATATCAAGATGTTATCTATGAGTACCACCACAAACTTGCTTAAATAGAGTCTGAAAACTATGTTTGTCAGATCCATAAAGGCCGTGGGGGCGTTAATTGAGCCAAAGGGCATGACCATGAACTGATAATGACCATACCTCAAGTCAAACTTAGAAAAGACTCTTGCTCCTTCGAGTTGATCAAATAAATCATCTATTCGGGGCAAAGGGTATTCGTTTTTTAAGGTGATCTTGTTCAATTCCTTACAATCAATACACAACCTCCACGTTCCATCTTTCTTCTTTACAAATAAAACTAGAGCACCCCATGTTGGCACATTTAATCTGACAAATCCCTTCTATAACAGCTCATCCATCTGAATCTTTAGTTCTCTAAGCTCTACTGTGGCTATGCAATATGGGGCTTTAGAGATAAGTTGGGACCAGGGACTAATTCAGTCTCAAAATCAATTTCTCTTTGAGGGGGCAACCTTAGTAACTCTTCAGGAAAAACGTCGCTAAATTCAAAAACCGCGGGACTATCTTCTGCTTTTCCTTCGTTTTCTTGAGTGTTAATGGCATAATACTAATATCCAATACATCCTTGGCACAATAACTTACTTGCTTTCATAGCAGAAACTACGAGACGTGGTTTTTCCTCATTTTGCATATAAAAATGTACTTCTCTCCTACTTTCACTCCTCAAAATGATCTTAAGGTTTTCACAGTCAATTTTGTCTCCATGAGTATGCAACCCCTTCATCCCATGAGTATGCAACCACTTCATCCCAAAATGATATCAAAGTCCGAAAAATCAAACTGAATCAAGTCTCCAGGGAATGTGATTCCACCAATAGTAATAGGCACAAGCTTATAGGAGACAGGGCACTCAACTATAGAGTCATTGGGTAACTTGATTATATAATTGGTCTCTTCCTTCATATTCTCAAGGTTCAATTACATGGCAAAGCGGGTAGATATAAATCAATGAGTGGCACCCGAAGAAAACAATATACAAAACGGTTTTAAACTTAAAAAGAGAGTTCTAGTAACTACTCTACCAGAGGTGGCAGTTTTCTTCTTGCTCAGCACATATGCCTTTCCTACTGCTGCATGCCTTAGATGTGGGGATCCTTGACGAGGTGGGGCCAAGGGTTTTGTTGCACCCTTATCAACAACCTTTAGTCTTCGAGAACAGGTAGAAATGAGATGTTCTAGGCTATTACATCACATACATTTGTTAGTTTCCACTTGACACTCAAGAGTGGTGTGGTTAGTTCTTTCACATTTGCCACAAAGCTCTACTACACCTACAGGATGACTCTTGGGAGGAGTGGGAGTAGGCTTCTTCTGATTTACACTCACTGATAAGTGCTTAACGTGTATATCATTTTAGGGTTATTTTGCTGCATTTTTAGGAGAAATGTGTGCTTTATGCTATAATTTATACTCCTATTCTCCTTTTATGCTTGGGTGTGGTTAGTTGATGATATTTGTAAGATTTTACATCATTTAACTCAGTATTTGACCCCCATTTTGAGGACTTATTAAGTTGCCATGAAGGTACCCTAAGCCCTATACCCATGGAGCAAGAAAAGAGCAGAAGAATTCAGTTCCAGCCAACACCACGGTCCAACTGTGGTGGCTGCCATGGATCGTGGTGCCTCTATAACTGTAGCCTATTTGTCTCCCTCCGGCTATGTGAACGAGAAAGCTGGAGTATTGGCTTAAAAAGACGTCCCCTCGGCAACAGTGAAAGAGGACCCATCATCTTATATCGACATTCCCTTTCCCGAATTTTATTTTTTATAGTTAAGATTTTGATTTGATTTTGTGTGCAAGTGAGAATCTTGAGCATGGAACTCGGTTTTGTTGGCGGTTTGAAGGCTTTTGTTGGTGGCTGTCATTGCCAAGCTTTTCGCTCTTAGATCTCACTGAATCATTTGGTGAGTTGTTTAATTTTTAATCATGAGTGAGTAGTTTATCTTGCCTAGGGATTTGTTTCTTAATGGAAGTGTAGTTAGATCGTTTTAATTCAATATAATTGTGCTTTCTTTGAATGTTGGTTTGATTTCATTTTATTAAGTAATTATCATGTTGTGAGTGGACTTGGACAAATTTGCTTGGATCCTTGAGACAATTGAGTGAAGAACTAAAAGGTGAAATTCGATTGTTAGACCGCTTGATAGGACCTAATACAGCAATGACTTAAAAGAGAAATTTGCATGTAGGAAGGATGAATGAGTAATCAAAAATACTAAACCTAGCCTAAGATAAATTAGTTTGAAAGAATGACTTCGGTTTAATTTAGGCAATTTGGTCAATTTCGAAAGAATAGACTAAATTTTGAATCGATTACAATTCCTCAAAATTCTTCAATTTAGAGAAATGCACATGTTAAATCATATAATCCAACACCTTTCTTAACTAAATAAATCCCTAGACGCTTTTTCTTAATTGAATTTAGAAACTGTTAATTAGAAATAGCCGAATCAAAATCCTCGATTAAGTCATTGCTTAGCATTTTCTAACAGAAAGAACTTCATAATTTTGCTTTTGGTCTTTGTGGATGATGCTTTCTTTTTAACTACAACACCCGTATACTTGTAGTAGTGTCACTCGCACTTTGAGTTCCTTACTCACCCCTTTGCTCTTTTGATTTATTGAGTTTAGGGCTCTCAACTCAGCCTTCACTTGCTCTACTTTAGCTGCTTGCTCATATAACTCCTGGTAGGTTGAGATTGGTTAACGAGCTAGCTAGTAACAAATATAGAAAGCTAGACCCTCTTTAACTCTCCTCATCTTCATTCTTTAACATGACACAAATTCAAGGACAAATCTAGATAATTCTGTAAATTTACTAGCATATTATAGTACCGTCATAATTCCACCCATTCTCAGTTCCATAAATTCTTTTTCTTTCTACTGCTAAACCTCAATTGGAAAAAATTTAGCTCTCAGTTCTTCCAAGAATTTACTCCATGTGAATTCAGGTCCTAACAGCCTATCTTTAATAGTGTTCCACCAAATTCAACTTCTCTAGTTAGGTAGAACATCTCAATGGTCACCGTCTTCTCATGTGGAACTTCTACTACAGTAAAAATCTTCTTTATTACTCTAATTCATTTGTCGAGTTTCACTCAATCACACTTTCCATCATAAACTTTAGGGTTGCATCAGGCTATCCTATCTACTAGTTTATCATCTTTATGAGGGTTTTCGGTAGGTACCGGGGCAATCTGTTTTATTAATTCAAATACCAAGGTCGGCTAGTAGTTGGGATCCCCAGTACTATTAGCTAACTCAAGGGGAGTGAGGGGCATTTCACTAGCGTTTGGTGGCACATTACATGAAGCTTGGGAACCTGAACATTGATCATGATTTAAATCATCTCCTACTTGGGTCTCCATATTTCCTTCACAGATTCAAACATTCTGATTATACATTAAATAGAGGAATTCAATCTATTAACTACAATCAGCACATGTAATGAGTATACACATGTACAATAGATACAAACTATCCCTATTTAGATATCATTAAAATAGAAACCAAAGCTTCATTGCATTATTGGCGTAGCTGCTTGTTTACATAAATCTAGCTGACTAGCTAGGGTCAGCCCTCACTCCTGCTTTCTACCCAAAGCACTAGCCCTAACCACAAAGTCCACCACATACCAAAAAAGAAGGCAAACATAGCAAAAAGGATTTGTCAAACTATATATAAGGCATAACCTTTGCAAAAATGCATCTATCCAACTGACTGTGCTATATACAAGTGTGGATTAAAATATGGCCTATCTAAAATGTCATCTCCTACACCAAACTAACGAGCCCTAGAGGGATCGTAGTCCAGGTCAAACTCATCCTCAGGATCCTCGCTCGAATCGAAGCTACAGTCGGATACACTCGACTCTATCTCCTTAACCTTATGATCAATCTGATGCTCCTCCTCTAGATCCTCTTCCAGGTCCTCCATGAGCTCATCATCAAAGCTAATCACCACTATATCTAGTGTGTCAGGAATACGCACAACCATGTGTGCCTCCTCAAGCCCCAATAATGCTAGATTGTTGGGCATCTAAGGAGTGCCTGGTGAGAGCGGTGAGGGCAATCTTGATTTGGTACAGGTGGTGCAGCGAGGGGAGGTGCGCGCTGTAAAGAAAGTACATGTAGCAAGGTCTTCATGGTAATCACCTCCCCTCGAACTATTACATAAGCAGCAACTCTTTAGTGATGGTAGCTTAAGCTCCTTATAGCTAAAACCTAGGTCCGTTCCACCTTAGGGCTCCAGTAAACATGAAATCATGATAACAACCCCACGGCGCAACCGTAGGTAGGGACCACAATAGTCTATACGCACAGACTGTGATACTATGGAACTCAGAAAAAGGGTCCTACGAGTGAGCTATCATACTAGCACGAAGAAGAGAAAGTCAAGCGGCCACAGATGTACCTGGTATCATGTTTACCGCATATCGATCCGTCTAACAAGGGAAACATAATGAAGAGCAAGTAAGAGATACACATAGACTTTTCTATTATTATGAATCTCTAACGATGTAACAATAACCCTTACTAACCAAGCTTCTCTCCCACTTATGTCTACTCTCCATACTCCGTAACCCATTAAGTAAAATCAAACTTCGCCTTGATACCAAATCTGTAATACCCCGAAATAAGCATGTTTCATTAGCTATAATCATTATACTGATATTCCTTAATTATAACTGACAAACCCAATGATTGGGGCATCACTGGCATCCAAACGGACAACGCTTAAGCAAATATACTAGAGATGATAGAGTTGAGCATAAATCAAACCCATATATATTCAACATCAATCACGACCACGAAAGAACAATCTTTAACCAACATAAAGTTTATATATCATGGTAATGTAGTTCACGATTAAGGCTATTGTTTCATCAATTGAAAGTTACTAAACACATCTCTAAAATATTTTAGTGTAATACAACATTACTAGTTCGACCACGTTCCCTTACGCACTTATCGTCTTCAACAGGTTTGCTAGTAGGTGGCTTGTTCATTGAGCACTTGCCTAAAACAAAACATAGCAAACATTTAAAAACGTGAGCCGAAGCTCAGCACATGCATTCCTATATTGCTAAATGGTCATATAAGAATTGGTCGGGCCCACTTTGTAAATTATTTTAATTTAAAACAAGGAATGAGATAAATGCAAAACTACATTGTAATTATTATTTAATAGTGAACCCCTGATAACTGATACGATCATAAATAAGTGTACAGTTGCCGAGTTGATTGAGGGACCTGGCTTGAGGTAGTGCGGGTAACAGGAGGATGAATGCCCTCAAAATGATAACTAGAGATGTCACTAGTTAGGTGATAAATCATTGAGTAAAAAGATTCATTGATATACTTACCAAAACAATGTAACTTTCACCAGTACATCCTGGTTTCTAAAGATACAGGAAACGAACATACCTGGAATGTTTAAATACAATCTCACTAGATAATATTTATGCAGGAAAGGGGGAAAACGATAGAGTAGCCCCTGATTCTATTCCAGAAATTTCATTATAGATATATGTAGTTAGTAAATAATAGTCACTCTTATAACCCGTAACTTTAATAGAAATTTATTAAATAATGGCACTCAAAACATCAATAAATCACTGCAAGGTAAGTTATAATAAGATAATATGAAGGCCGAACAAACAAGGCAATTTCACTCAAAGTAAAATAGTTTAGAGTAAAATACACCAAAATGATTAATTGAATGCAAAATGAAGAGGCTTTGATCGGTGTAACTGGAATGTGGGCTTTTGATATTTCTGAGATGGAAAATAGAAGGTTTAAGGCTAAGAAGGTATAATTATGTCCGGGATAGCTTAAATCACCCTAACTCAGCCCGATAATCAGTGTTCTTGGGTCACTACTCTCCTCACTTCTTAATTTTCATTCTCATGACCATTTAACCACGGTTTCCAAACCAAATAAGCTTTTAAACACAATCAAAGTTGTTGAATTCGCTAAACTTTGTATTTTCTTCGCAATACCCATAATTATTTAGAAACTTTTAAATTAAACTCCTAAAATATATGGTTTCCCTCTTTTCTATCACAATCAAGCTTAATGCCCCTTTAAGATTCATTAAACTTTGTTTTCTTCCTCTACTTACCTTATTCTAGCGAAACACCCAAAAATTACATTGTGATCAACCTTATACTTTTTTCAACGTTTTTGTTTACTTAATCACTCCAAATGCTCCAGTAAGCTCACTTGCTTGCACCAATAATCCAACAACCTCTTTTGGTCACTTTTTGGATTTTCCATAATCTTCTAATTTCTGTATAACCCACACAACATCATTCGTTTAAGCCCTTAACATAACCAACCTCTAGTTTTCATCTAATTCAATCTATATAAGCATATTTGATTCAAAAATCAAATTAAATCATGTATGATCATGAAATCCTAGGTTATACTCCATTGAAATTTACACCCAATATCATATTCATTCTTTATGCTGGAGGCTATAAAATTGGAGCACAAACCCAAATCCATCAACTTTATGCATAAAGCTTACATGATCATACGTGAATTCAAACTTTTCACATGACTTGTTCACTTCCTCACTTAGCCAAACAAAATAAAACACTAAAATAGAATTCATTTCTAATAATACAACATGATTCATACAAATCATCCATAAAAATCAAACTTAAACAAGATAAGTGTTAGGGTTTGCCTCACTTGTGGGTTTAAAAGAGGAGGATGGAGGTGACGTTTGGTGGTTGTGAGGATTGTAAGTAGTGGTTGGTGGTGCTGGGGTGGAGGAGGTGGCCGACGACAGCCTTATTAGGGGTGGCAGCAGTAGCAGGTACATGGCAGTAACAGCAAAACAGGGCAACCAGCAACAATCGTGGAAGAAGAGGAGAAAGGGGAAGAAGAAGAAGAAAAAGGGAATTTGCCTTTTACCTTGGCTAGATTTTTTTTTATACTTATCTTGCTTTAGTTGTGCTGAATTTATGCAACAGTAAAGTAGCTTTTGGTAATTGTAATTATACATAAATAATGCTAATTTGCTAAATCAATTGCATCATCATTTGGGGTTTTCACTTTGGGCCCAAATGAATTCCGCTTAGAATAAAAACAATCCACTGTAATAAAATTTTTGCGCAGCTCAAAATTAAATTTTTTTAGTGTCATGAAAAACAATTTAATCTCTTAAACCATAATTATCGATGCCTACTATTGATTCACTCAAAATTTTATGATAATTTAAACCCAAATTGTAGAGTAGGCCCAAAATGAATTTTTTCAAACCTAAATGATTAAATGCAATGAAATTTATAACAAGGCTTAATTAAATCAATCAACATGAGTTAGTATCGGGCTATTACAGCAACCAACACTTGCATCAACTATACTACATATTCTCCTAAAATTTCGTAACAAAACAAGGTACAACCCAAAAAAGTAAGCATTGGAAATGAGTATATACAATGATTATGCCTTCATGCCAAACATTCGTATTCACAACACTTTTTTCAGTTTTATTTTCTAAGATTTTTCAACTCTTGTTTTCAACTTTTTCCTCATTTTGTTCATTTTTCTTTGGCTTCTTCTCTTTTTTTCATTAAGAAAATGAATGAATGGCATGTATGAAAATAAGAACTCAATTTTCAAATGGTACCCCTCATATAACCAATATTAACCATCAGCTATAATAAAACACCCAAATGCTAACTACCAAATATTAAAGTATTTCTCCATTAGTCTTTAGCTAGGTAACAAGAAAATGTGTTTAGGCCAAGGGTTCAAATGAAAGGGACAAGACCAACACAGGGAAGGCTCAAAGGGTTAGCAAAGGGTAAACATTCTAATCAAGGTGGTAGTTTGGCATCTGTGGCTTACAAAATATATAAATGCCTCTATCATATTACCGCAATACACATGCTAAATGCGATTTTAAAAAGAATCAAAGTAAATTTTACAGATGTACATTTGGAAGAGACACATGGAATAAAATATGTGATACTTATAATTTAAATGGGGAACTATTGTTTTAAGGCACAAAATCTCATGGGTTATCTACCAAAGTCAAGCTTGCTATAGTAAAAGTCAAGGGTTAGGACTATACACAAGTATCACACTTTAGACTAAGTTCTATAATATACACTTCTTCTATATAGAGCCTAATTCTAAGGTACGAAAGAACATAGTAAATCAAAAGTATGCATGTTTTAAAAAAACAAGACAAAAATCTCTTTGGATTTTCAAAATTTTCAATTGTTTTTTTATTTTTTTGTGAAAAATGGCCTCCCAACCCCCACACCTAAATCAGACGATGTCCTCATTGGGAGTAATAGGGATGAGAAAAACTAAAAAGAAAAACAATATACCAAAAAAAAAAAAGACTCGACAATAAAGAAAAATAGCAAAACTCTAAAACTCAAAAAGGAAACAATAAAAATAAAATAAAACAACAAATATGTACAAAAGAAAATAAATTAAAAAGAGAAGATAGAGAGGAACAATTATACCAGGTCAGGTGCGAAGTGCACCTAAGCTATAGCCTCTTGAAATCTGTATAAATAGAGGCCTATAGAGCATCATCGACTTTATATCAAGATGAACATTGCTACTCAAATCAAATCTCATCTGAGCACGTAGTAGCTTATCAAATAGGCAAGAACAACTTTCAATCAAATTACAATAATTGGAATTAAAGAGTTGGTGTCAAATAGAATATACTTATAACATCAATGCAGCACAGTTGAGGGCCCATTTTAACATGTCAAATTGTTGGGCCCAAATATAAAACATATAGACATCCTCAAACTTACCCAACAAAAGGTTCAACGGCCTAGAAATTTCGTCATCATGGACAAACTATCCAGGCAAACCAATGGGTTCTAAATCCATAAATCTTTCAATATCAAAATGTGCAAAAGTCTAGTCTAAATCAAAATTCTCAATGACAATGGTCTCATACTCGACAAATTCATACTAGTTTCAAGTTAGAAGATCCTAAACTAGAGTCAGACTCATTATAATTCTCTTTATTATGATTAAAACATTGAGGCTATTCAATAGTTCTCTCTTTCACAGTCTCTACCATTTTATTTATCAATTTATTTATTTTCTTTACAAGACTTGCACATGTAGCATCAATATAATCACGATAAGGACAATTATGATCATCATGATCAGAAGATTCACAATAATCACACAAAACAAGAGGCACATAAAAGTAAGCTGAGTAAGATGAGTTCCTAAAGTTATCCCAAGGGTAAGGATTTGTGGGAAGAACGTACTCTCCATGAGTAGGGTATCTTAAATTCTCTCGAGCTTGTTCAAACTCATAAGTGTCCCAAGCTACTTTTTTAAAGAAATCCCATACCTCATCTTGAGTTTAAAACAACAATCCTAGTAAACCCTAGGACACATTGACTCAACATAACCATGAAATTCACCATTCAAATCCACAACGATGACCTCATAAATTTCTCATTTTTCAAAGCTTTGATTCAACTGAGCATGATAATTATTAAGTCTCGACAGATAACTAGAGAAAGGTTGATGTTCAAAATGTAAAAAATAAAAAATTGAAATCTAGAAACTCTTTTTCAATTTTAAAAACTTTTTTAAGTTTTTTAGGATTTTCTTTATTGAGAATCACTGACTATATAACTAAAACAAAAACCAGACACGTAAACAATTAAGTTAACAAAATAAAATAAATTAACAAAAATAGAAACTATACACTAAAAGAAAAGAAAGACCAAAAAGATTTAAACAACAAGAAATGACCTAAAAAACAAAAAATAAGCACAAATTCAAAACACGAGCATCTTTTCTTTTTCTCTTTTTTTTTGCATTTTTTTAAACACACAAAAAAAAGAAAATATCAAAACCTAAGACCAAAAAAAAAAAGAAAATCAAACTCCAAATGCAAAACACTATACCTGGAAAATTCAGCACAATCACAGAGGACATGGGCATATTTTTTTCAATTTTTTTCTATCTCAGAATGGTGCAAAAAATTCAAAATAGAAAATTACCGTTGGAAATTGCGAAAAATTCCAAGAATGCGTAAACATTCCACAAAAATTATTCTGGACTCTAAAAATCCCTAAGAATCCATTAAAAATATTAGAACAGCAAAATTAGTACCAAATTAGCCA
>NCQT01112284.1:7553-18282 GCA_002740465.1 Stenocereus thurberi
AGGCTAGCTACTACCTCCACCCACTTGGAGACGTAGTCTACAGCGACAAGGGCGTACTTGTTGCCCTTTGATGATGGAAAAGACCCATGAAGTCGATGCTCCAAACGTCAAAAATTTCAACTTCAAGGATGAAGTTATGGGCATCTCGTTCTTCCTTGATAAATTCCCCATCTGCTGGCAGCAATCACATGAGCAGATATACATGTAAACATCCTTGAAGAGCGAGGGCCAAAAGAACCCAGCTTGGAGGACCTTAACTGCGGTCTTGGAGGTGCTAGCATGCCCCCCGCTTGGAGAGTCATGACAATGAGAAATCACACTCTGAACCTCCTCCTTGGGGAGGCAATGCCTGTAGATCCCATCTTTACACAACTTGTAGAGGAAGGGGTTCTCCTAATAGAAGTGCTTGATATCATAGAAGAACTTCTTCTTCTGATGAGAGGACAAGTCACGTGGCACGACTCCCGACGCTAGGTAATTTGTAAAGTCGGCAAACCAAGGGGCTCGTCCGAATGAGATAGCCAGGAGATGCTCATCAGGGAAAGCATTGTCAATGGGAGTGTTGTGGCTTTCAATAATGAGCCTGGAGAGATAATCAGCCATGACATTCTCGGCTCCCACCTTGTCTTTGATGTCCAGATCAAACTCCTAGAGTAGTAGAATCCACCGGATGAGGCAGGGCTTAGCATCATTCTTCTCGAGGAGATGCTTAAGTGTAGAATGGTCGGTGTACACGATGACCTTAGAACACAGGAGATAAGGTCTAAATTTCTCTATCGCGTACATGACCGCAAGCAACTCTTTTTCAATTGTGGTGTAGTTTTGCTGGGTCGCACCCAGTGTTCCACTAGCATAGTAGATTACCACTGGCTTTTTATCCTTCCTTTGTCCCGGGACTGCCCCCACCGCATGATCGCTAGCATCACACATGATCTCAAAAGGGAGATCCTAGTCCGATGGTTGTATTATGGGGGCAGAAATCAATGCCTGGTGATCCTACAAAAAGCCTCATGGAACTCATCATTAAAGATAAACGGGGCATCCTTCGCGAGCAGCTGAGTTAGAGGTTTAGTAATCCTGGAAAAATCCTTGATAAAGCGGCGATAAAACCCCGCATGACCAAGGAAACTCCGCACCCCTTTTACCAAAGTAGGAGGGGACAATCGCTCAGTAACCTCCACCTTAGCCTTATCGACCTTGATGCCCCGATCAGATATAACATGGCTAGTACTACCTCCTCCTATACCATAAAGTGGCATTTTTCCTAATTCAATACTATGTTGATTTCCTCGCACCTACGAAGAACCTTGGTTAAATTTTCTAAGCAAAGGTCAAAGGTACCTTCATAAATGGAGAAGTCATCCATGAACACCTCCATGGTGTTTTCAATAAGGTCCGAAAATATGGCAGTCATATAGCATTGAAAAGTGGCAGGGGCATTGCGCAGTCCGAATGGCATCCTTTGATAAGAGAAGTTACCATACGGGCACTTGAAAGTCGTCTTCTCCTAGTCATCAGGATGGATAGGAATCTGAAAGAAACCTGAATACCCATCCAAATAACAGAAGAAGGAATGCCGTGCCAACATTTCTAACATTTGGTCAGTAAAGGGGAGGGGGAAATAATCCTTCCAAGTGGCTTGATTTATTCTACGATAGTCAATGCACATGCGCCACTGAGTCACAGTCCTGGGCAAAATGAGCTCATCCCGCTTATTCCTAGTGACAGTCATCCCTCCCTTTTTAGGGACTACCTGAACTAGACTCACCCACTCACTATCTGAAATAGGGTAGATGATCCCAGCGTCAAGTAGTTTAACAATTTCCTTTTTCACAACCTCTTGCACGTTGGGATTTAAATAACGCTGTGGTTGTCGGGAGGGACAATGACTGTCATCAAGAAAGATGTGGTGCATACAAAATGAAGGACTAAGTCCCCGAATATCATCAATACTATATCCAATAGCGCCCTTTTGCTTACGCAGCACATCTAACAATTGTTCTAACTAGGGGCCATTTAGTATAGCATTAACAATAATAGGAAACTGATGAGAGGGGTCGAGGAATTCTTACCTGAGATGGGAAGGGAGAGGTTTTAGCTCTACTATCGGTGGGCACTCCTCTTCTTTCTTGAAGGTGGGCTCCTCCACATTAAGGACCCTTGTGTGCGATTGCCTAGGCATATAGGCAGTAGACTCATTGAGGAGTCTAGCGTACTCCTCTTTCTCCCCCAAATGAGAGTTGGTTGCACAGCAGCTAACCAACGCAGCCTCTAGTGGATTCTCCATAGAATATTGGGCCTTGGCTTCCTGGTTGAGGGCTTTCTCTAACGCATCAACTCTAAAGCACGAGTCACCCGAGGTGGGGGAGGCCATAACGTGTGGCAAGCTAAACTCCACCTTTTCATCCCCTACTTGAAGGAAAAGTCTACCGTTCTTCACATCTATCATTGCTTCCGCAGTGGCTAGAAAAGATCACCCAAGTATGATAGGAACGCGTGAGTCTTCCTCCATCTCCACAACCACAAAATCACATGGTATGAAGAACTTTCCCACTTCCAGTGGGCATCCTCAAGAATACCTAAAGGGTATTTGACGGATCTATCAGCTAGCTGCAGAGAGATGGTAGTGGGTTTTAGCTCCCCCACTTACAGCTCCTTGCATATGGAATAGGGCATAAGGCTCACGCTAACTCTAAGGTCGTATAGTGCCCTACTGATGGTTACATCCCAAACTGAACAAGGGATGGAGAAGCTTCCTGGGCCTGAAAGCTTAGGAGGCAGTTTGCTCTGAATAATTACACTGCACTCCTTAGGGTGTGCTACGGTAGTATTCTCAAGCAACTTCCCTTTGTTGGATAATAAATCCTTCAGAAATTTAGCGTAAGAAGGCATGTCAGTAATAGCCTCCAGGAAGGGAATGTTGATGTGGAACTTTTTCAGCATTTTTAGAAAATTCCCATACTTGTGCTCCTTCGTAGCCTTTACTAACCTCTGAGGATATGGAACAGGAGGCTTATAAGGCTTCACTGGAGGTGAAACAGGCTCATCTTTAACATCCTGGGTCCTTTCAGCATAGGCCCTCTCACTGTGAATCTCAATAGGGGCCTCCCTTATAGCATCTCCCTCATCATCAGTCTCCTTCCTTTCTTCCCTTACAGGCATAGGAGGACTCTCTAACTCCTTGCCACTTTACAGTGTGATAGCGTTCATCTGGCCCTTAGGATTAGTCTCAGGTTAACCTAGCAGATGTCCCTGGGACCTAGGTAAATGGCTCACCTGCTGCACAATCTGGACTATCTGGTTCTCTATCATCTTCTGGTGAGTGGTCATAGTCTCAAATTTAGCTATCAACTAACTGACTGACTCACCTAGTGCCTTATTGGTATTGGTTTGGGTCTCTATGAAGTGCTCCATAAGACTCTCCAAATTGGACTTTGGCTGGGGTGGCTGTTATTGTAGAGGTGGGGCATAGGAAGCCCTATATTGGAAACTAGGAGGTTGTGGTTGGGAAGTATGGGGTGGTATGGGATTGTTGTTGCAGTAGGAGAAATTCAGGTGATTTCTCCAACCGGGGTTATATGTGTTTGAGAAGGGCTTATTTTGTGGGCGTTGGCCATAGATTTGTATTGCATTAGCACGCTCCACGCCTGGGAAAGTAAATTGGCACTTAGCAGCAATGTAGTCTTGAATGCCATAAATCTCACAAAGGGCCCCAACATCAAACATCACACCCGACGGACCCCCCACTAAACTCCCTGGAGGAGGAGTCCCAAGCCTACCAAACCGCTATGCTAAAGCATCAACCTTGCTAGCTAGCAAGTCCACAGCATCGACTCCATAGATCCCACTGGTCCTCTTTAGGGCTGCCCTCTCGCTGGACCAATGGTGGTTGTTGGAGGCCATCTCCTCTAATAAGGTCTTTGCAACCTCTATTGATGGCCCATAAGTGCGCTGCCGGCTGCGGTGTCAACTGACATCTTCAGTGACTGGTCTAATCCATTGTAAAAGGTTTAGAATAGAAGCCAGTCAGGTACTCCGTGGTGGGGGCATTGGCGTCGAAGATCTTTGAATCTTTCCCACACCTCATAAAATGACTCATCGCCTCGTTGAGAGAAGGCGGTGATTTCCGCTCTCAACTTAACGGTATTGCCAGGGGGGAAAGTACTTCCTTAGGAATGCAGTTGATAAGGCCTCCCAGGTAGTGAAGAGGTTAGGCTCTTCATTAAGGAGCCAGTCACTGGCTCTGTTTGTCGGCGAGAAAGGGAAAAGTCGTAGTCTGATTGCATCGGCAGAAACCCCGTTGAGCCTGATCGTGTCATACTTCGATAGGAAGCTGCAAAGGTAAATATGAGGGTTCTCCATGGGATTCCCACTAAACTGATCCTTCTCCACGAAGGATACAAGAGCAGGCCGCAGCTTAAAGTTGTTCGCTTCGACGGCCGGGTTGACAATAGACGAGGTGAGGCCGGTGGCCTGCGGTAAGACATAGGCCGGAGGACCCTAGGATTTCCCTCAGCCATGATGACGTGTTGCTGTTGTCGCTTCCTCGCACCACTCCGCCTTTGCACAGTGGCTTCTATCTCAGGGTCAAAGGGAATAAGTGGTCGATCCCTCTGACTGTGCCTGTGCATACAAAGCCAAAAACTACACCAAGCATAAGCAGGTTCAAGCAAAGCTAAAAGAATAAGGAGAAAAGGAAAAACAAAAAGAAAGGAAGATGCCTAATCCAAAGCGTTTTGAATTGCTTTCAATGTTGAAACACATATGCAAACCGATCACAAATGTTATACCTAATGATCACTAAATATGCTATGATTGATTAGAAATTATACATGTAATCTACAAATACTCACTTAATGTTCGAATTGCGTTTTTTACCTCTTTGAAGGTGTTTACTCTCCATTTCCATTGCTTATTTCTTGAACTTTGTCTGTGGCCATGGTTTCTCAGTACAAAACCCTAGACAAAAGGTAAATGTATGTCAAACCGAAAGATTTGACAAAATAACTCCTTCGAAAAAACACTATATCAACAAACTTCATGCAATTGTACAATATTATCAGAATAATAAATTAAATGCGGAAAAAAGGAAGTTCATAAGTAAAAGATCGACACCACGCTAAGCACATTTCTATGAACCAAACCACACCTTTGTAAGTTCAAAAGTAAAGTTCAAGTTTTACAAGTGAGTGTATTTTGAATGTAAATGCATAAATTAACCAAAGATCGTGGAAAAATCGAAGAAAAATGCATAAAAAACAAACCAAATGTACTAAGAATCAACAAACAGAGGAATGGTGCACAGAAAAATTCAAGACTTTGACCTTCGAAATGTAGAAATGATCCTGAGAAGTGGAAGGATTTCAAAGATGTTGGTTTGATTTTCAAATTCGAAGTGTAAGAGAGAGTCTCTTGAGAGACAATAAAGATAGTATGAGACAGATAGAGATATTAAGAGAGAGGGAGATAATATCACAGCAAGACAGGGAGCTAAGAAAATGAAGAGTCTCTTGGAAAAGTTTTAAACAATCATTATGCACTCTTTTTTTAGATTCCCGCATTTTATATTCTTTTTTGTTGTGTTATTTGGGCGGTTACATAAATAGAGTTGGTTGGTTACCTACCATATAATAAAGAAAATATTCACAATAGGTTTTAAAAAAATTCAATTACAGTTATTTTTTATTTTTTGCTCTTTGTTTCATGTAGGACTAAAAGATGAAAATATTCACTATAAAGAAAATGCATTGTATATAGCTTGAATCATAGGTATAGTTTATTGGAAATTTGATCATTAACGAGGTATGCTTTGATCACCATTATTACTCTATCTGATCACTGCTAATCACCCTATCGAAAACAACCTATTTCTGCGAAGTTCTACCAGTATCTGATGACTCCATGAATTAATCACTGACATTATTCCATTTGATCTCCAAAGATACATGTAGTGATCATCGAGTGGACATCTCAGAATGATTAGTGAATGATGTGTAAGTGTTCACTACTATTATTCCTAGTGATCACTTGTCTTATACTTATTGATCACCAATCATAATTATACTGATCATCAATCGTAACTATATTGATCACCAACAAGAACACTACTGATCACCAATCAACACTATACTGATCACCAACAAGAATACTACTGATCACCATCAAGAACACTACTGATCACCAATGAACACTATACTGATCGCCAATAAAAATACTACTGATCACCAATGACAACACTAATGATTACCAATCATACCTTTATTGATCACCAACAAGGTATTGCTCGCAAAAATGAACAGGTAATATGAAAAAAAATTCACCCAAGGTTTTGTAAAAATACATTTTTTAGGTAAATAGTTAATCAGTTTAGGAAAATCAAATAGTTAATCAGTTTAGCTCATCACATTAAATAATACCTATGGAACCCACCACTAAACATATTAATTAATTTTACTTTTTAGTTTGTGCTATTGTTCATATGAATAAGTTATGAAGAGTAACCTATAAATTTTCTATAAAATTGAGTGATTAATTTATGCCAACAAAATTAAAAATAATGTTACTGGTATAAAATTAAGTGCAGTCCATTTCCCATATAAACAATAAACACAGTACGCTTCCCCATCCCCATCTTCTCTTCTCTCACCGGCCCCTTCTTCTTCCCCCATCTTCTTCCATACAACAGACCCTTCTCTATCTCTCTATCTCTCTCTCACATTCCTCTCTCCTTCCCCTTTGTCTTTGTCTTTTCATTTTTCCTCACAATAAGGACATCCAACCCAACCCAACTAGGGGGGAAAAAAATCTCAACTAATCCTCTCAACTATTGTAGTGAGAGAGTGAACGAGGGTGGTAGAGAGAGAGAGAGAGAAGACCCATCATGTTTCTCAACTTTCTCAGCACCGAGTAGGTGGCGGAGTATGTTAGGGAAAACTTCCCTTGGTCTTTGAGAGAATCCTCTACTATCCAACCTAGTTTGCTTCGTGAGAACCACCACGGTCTTTGCCTTAACTTCAACCTTCTTGTGGCAATGCAGTATGTCATAACTCCCATATTCTTGAGATGACACTGGCTATTTTTTATGCCATGGTGTTCAATGACGCTGTAGAGCTAGGACTCTCAAGTAGGACCGTGGTGGACTGTATAATGTCGATCCTGCGAGAGTTGAACTGGGCTGTTATTCAGTCCTGGTTATGGGAATCGACGAAAGGCTCCAAAGAGCTCAGATTCCCCGTCTCGTCGACCTAATCGCCAATTCTACGTCAGCGAGTGGCCTCAAAGAGGACCCCAAGCTGAGCGATGCCCCTTCCGCTTCGAGTGATGAAGAATAGGCTTGGGGCTCTTTTGTATCTTGCTTCTTTTTTTGTTGCACTTCTTCTCTTTTTGTAGTGTGGTCATGTACTTATTCATAATTTTAATGATAATTTCCTCCGTTTCTTGAGGACATAGCCCCTTCCTAAGGTTTTTTGCATTCTCTTTTGTGTAACACACATATATTTAGGCCAAAGGTATTAGTGATCTATAAGCATAAAATGAGTGATCACTAATTTTGATATTANNNNCTAGTTCAGCCTATGCTTATAATTATATACATGTAATTTGGGTGATCAATAGATTTAATGTTAGTGATCAATAGGCATAAAAATGGTGATCACTGATGTTACTCCTTCCTAACAGCATAGAATTGTCACCTTCTATAATATTGTTTGCTGCGTCAATCAGTGCTTATAATTTTATACATGTAACTTCAGTGATTAATAGGCGTGTTGTTGGTGATCAATAGGCATAACATTGGTGATCACAGATATTCCTCCTTCCTAACAGCATAGAATTATCTCCTTGTTTATTTGGTAATCAGTCGACATGCATTTTGTGATCCATTGGTTCTAGATTAGTGGGCTAGTGTTCAATGATTTTTTTGAGCAGTATCTTAGGTTCTAATACCTTCCAATATAGTGATCAATATGAAACACATATCTATTGATCAACAGGTATAAGATTAGTGATCAATAGATACAATATTAGTGTGCACACCTATTACTCACTGATCATTCTCCAGAAGTCCCTCATTGTTTACTCGGTGATCACTAGATTCTTATTGATCATTAACAATATTCTTATTGATCACCGAATTTTATATGCATAGAATTATAAGCACTGGCTGAACTAAACCTTATGCTTTTAGATAAGTAATAATATGATTGTTCCACACAAAAACTAAACTCTAATCGATGGAGGGAAAAAAGGACAGATTGAGTTCAACTGCATACTAATCTGAGTTATATTGATCACGAATTCCAAACTTTTGATCACTAATATTACTTTTAAAGATTACCAGAAAATACATCTATTAGCAAGAATATTACTCATTAAAAACACTAGATGTTCTGCACATTTTTAACTCATACATTATCATCAGTGTAACATGTCTATTGTTATTAATGACTATCATTTATAATATAAGCGGTGCGAAGCTCTATAGCAGGCTCCTTTATTGCAGCATTTTGGCATTTGCTTACTGGAGGCACTCCGTCTGCACTAGCCTCTTACTGGGATTGCTCATGTGCAACAGCAGCATCACATAACGATGTGAACATCGCCCTCGCTTCATCTTGTATGCTATCAAGCCCTTTATTCTGCCTATACTTGCTTGACATAGAGTCCATGATGTTGATAAAATTTTTATAAGCAGAAGCCAACTGCTTGGTAGTAGAAACTATCTTGCCTACATCCTTCTAAATTTTCAAAGAAAAAAAACAGTAAAAGAAAAATATATGTACAAATAGATATGTTAGTTGATCATTAATAACATGACTATTGATCACGTACTAACGTAATCATGAAATGAGGAACTGATGAAGAGAAAACTCATATAAGTAACATAAGTGATCACCAAAATTAGTGTTTACTTATTTGAGATTTTCATTCACATGAGCGTGAATCAAAAATATCAAATAAGTAACCACCAATTGAAGTGATCACTAATATTATATATAATCATCACCAAAAACATGAGTGCTTAACACTTTTTAGATAATCCAGACAATGACAGACATAAAAAGTTAGGTTAGGTGATCAGTGACATGTATCTCGATTGATCACTTATCACATAAGTGGTGATCAGAAATGATATATCTACTGATCACCAATAGGACAAATTCTACTCACAAAAACACATGCACGTTGATCACTAAGAACATTACTATTGATCACTGATGCTATTTTTAACACATACACTTTGAAAAAATGGAGAGATCGACATGAACTGCATACTAATCTGATTTGTACTGGTCACTACTTCCATAACTGTTGATCACTGATATTACTTCTAAAGATCACCAGCGATACACCTATTGATCACCATGCACAGAAGGACTGTATAGGAAGTGTTAGGGAGTAACATTGAAATAAGCAATGCAAACCATCACTACATTAAATCAAAGCATGACTAATGAAACATGTAATGATCACCAGAAGAAGACGAGAATGCTTTGTTTACTACCTCAATTTTAGTCACCCTATTGTCTTGAGGAGCTTGTTGCTTAGCCTCCGTTCGCTGAGTGACGTCCAGCGGAGGTTCGACAACACCCCTCCCACAATGTTTGCTCCTGTACTCAGCTTCTATTCTTCTGTTGATGTCCTCATTAGTCCAAGTGGACATCGTGGGAAATGGTCTCTGAACTGTTCTCTCCATGAAAACAACCCTGTTCAAGTACAACATCTGTAAATATAGAAAGAGCACAAAAAAAAAATTCTATTAGTACATGCATTTTGGTAATGTACACATATATGAATAGTTGATCACTAATCAACAAGTTATTGATCACTATTAGGTTAATTATTGATCAGTAACACATTCGGGCATTGCTTTTTAAATGATCACTGTGTTTCGTCATATTGTTCACCAATTTCATGCCAGGGCCAAGTTGTGTAGTAGAGCTGACCATCAAGAAGAAGAGTAGACCGTCGAAGTATACCCCTTTTGTAGACTCTCTCCTTGTAATGCCTCACACTGGTGATGAGCTTCTACACTACAAACGTGCACCAGTATAGGGATGCAATTTGATTCACATCCTTAACATATTTAAGGATGGAATTGCCGCAATAGGGTTCTTCGACCCGCTAAAAAGCAATTCACAAAGTATATGATGAAGTTCCTCTTAAAGCTCTTGGCGTCGTCTTTTTTGGCCAGAGTGAACTCTGGCATGTGGGCCAGTTTTGGGATAGCGTGCTTAATTTTCCATTCCTTGACCTAGGCACCTCATCATATTTTTCATCTGTTGAAGACCTACTCCTCTCCATGATTTCCCTTCCACTAATGGGCACACCCAGGGTCACATAAGCATCAAATGATGTGACTGTAAACGCTTGCCCATCGGACGCACGAAGGAGGCTGAGTAGGGATCAGAGCTATCTACAAGCCATTTTGAAAACTTCCCTGGGATTTGCTTCAGGTCAACCTTCAAGAAGGAAGCAAATCCCATTGATCTGACTGTTTCGGTCTGAGCTTCATTTAGCTGTACCACCATTGATGAAAATGAATATATACTCATCCTCGTGATGAATGCCTCTTGGTACATTCTCTTTTTATTGCCACCCTTCTCACATTTTAAAGGCTGCTGTCGTAGGGCCATCTAAACGTCCTGCACCATGCTGCTTGTTTTCTCCTCTGGCAAAGCATCACCAGTACTCAATAAAGCATCCTTTTGCTTGATGGGTTGTTTGCCTT
>NCQT01112308.1:9130-19965 GCA_002740465.1 Stenocereus thurberi
CTACATAACCCTCATGACACATGCACTTTTGCCACTGAAATCACTGAATCAAGTAAAAAATCTAATTCAAGTTAGCACTTTCTGCAGGCACTGTCTACGGGGTTTCATAAAAGGCAAGCCTCCCCGAAGGACTATATGTCAAGCTAATGAAAAGTGATTTTTGATATACTCAACTAAAAAATGGACTAGGAGATATGCTCCAATACTGAATGGATTGGAATGAGAGGCCGATTGCTTACCGAATTAAGAGCGAAGGAATAATCGATTGGTAGAACTAAAAAAAATTCTTCAAGTCACACCCAAGTAAAAAAGAAAGGTAAGGCACTCCCCGGGAGAAGAAATGGACTTGATTTTATATGATCCATGCCCTAAGAAAACAATAATAAAAAGGACTTTCGCCAGGGATAGGAGCTTCATAAGTAAACAAAGAAGAAAAGACTGAGAAGACTCGATAAGAAGATGTCCATCCTTTCTTCAGAGAATTCGTAGCAAAGAGAGCGAAAGTGGGGGAGGCTCTAATCGAGAGAGGATCCACGACGTTGGACCACAGCCACGGTAAAGGATCAAAGGCGAAACAAGACCATTACTTAAGACCTTTTGTGGTTAAAGAAAATTCGAGATCAAAAGATTGTTAAACACCAACCTATTGGGACGCATTCCTACGTGCTCCTCTTTTATTAGGGTGACAGTCTGTTGAGCCAATAATTATATAACCCCATAAACCATAACTACATGATTGCTCCACAATTATATAAATATGAACTAATCAAACTTACTTTGTGAGTCCCATAATTATATAAATATGAACTAATCAAACTTACTTTGTGAGTCCTCAAAAGTGTACTTCTTATATCACATCTTTTTGTTTTAAGCAATTATATAATTATATAATTACGGTTTATAGAGTAATTATATAATTATATTCGCAAGTGTAGTTACATAATTATATAGTTTTATAATTATGGTTTATGGAGCAATTATATAACTACATAATTATATAATTACGGTTTATGGAGCCTGTACTCATAGCATAATTATATAAGTTATAAGCTACCAAAATAGGATTCACTTATATAATTACAGAAAAGCTTGGAAATGAAGTCACTTATGAATCAATAACTATATGATAGAGATAGCCTTCATGCTAATTCTTCTAAGAACAATCTTTTTGATCTAACTTCTAGCATTAGATATCCCACATGGAGCTTCCAAAGGATTCCCATCATGGGTCTTGTGAGCGAAGGATTGCTGCATTAGTCTAAACTAGGATTTGGGTTGGTATTTCATTTTCAAAGTCAAAATGAAAAGTTAGAAGGACAAGTAATTAACTCTTAGGAATCCCACATATAGGCTGTCGGTGTCAGTCACTAGGTAAGGTTACGATAAACCTTGAAGGCTTATAGGGTGGGGGTTGGGGATTGTGATCTCATGCTAAATATCCTGAAGCTGCTGCAACCTAATAGGGATTTACATTTGATCAACAAATTATAGACTGTGAGAAGGGTTTGTTGCATTCTTACTAAAAGAAAGCTTATCCTTCCTATTGTTCTAGTAGCTAGGGAGGGGTAACTATTAAGCTTGAAAAGATTGTGCTTTAACAAATGCAACCATCCAGACTTCTAAGAGCATAAGTCCTTAACCCAGGCAGACCAACGAAAGGGAAGTAAGGGCGCAAGGAATAGTAAGCATGAAACTTATCCCACTAGTTCAGAGAATGTACTATTCAACTACTAGCTCTAAAAGCAAGAGTGAACTGGGATTTCATTTGTGGTTTATAAAAGCTACTATGGGATTAAAAAAGTGCTCAATTAGGATTGCCTAGTATGATGCGATCCATGTTGAACCTTTCAACCTTATTTTGCAGGCGAAACTTCCTACATTAAACCTTATTGGGGGTTCTTTTAATGGCCTTTGAGATATAGAAACTTAGTAACAGGGAAATGTTTGGAATGCTCAGACCAACTGCTTAATACATGGAAGCACATTCAACTGCTACAATGCCTACTTCTAAATTGCTAAATGAGTAGCTTGAATTAGAAATCCATTTGGTGTACTCTGTTTGTAGACTATATTGACCTTGGAATAGGAAGACATATAAGCACCAGTTTGGTACTCTTTGTGTGGCTCAATTAGTGAGAACTTCCAGAATTCAATGAAAGGAGTCTCTAAGATCAAAGTGTGACATAGATAAATACTCGCTAACTACTAATCGCTAAATAAGTGGCTAGAAGTAGAGACTCGCTAAACTCACCTAGCTGAGGAACTAGCTAAATTGGCATAGTGTTCATAAAGTCAATCTCGCTAATAGACTTGCTGGATAAGTCAATGAGCTTCTAGGAAACTAGCTTTAACTCGCATCATTCTATTTCTCTTCTAGCTAAAAGGCTCTCAAGTCGAGCATGAATAACTAGCCAGTCCAACAGACCATCCTTTACTATTCTTTAGACAAATATCCGTATCCTTATTCACTAGATTAGTAGGGTAGGTAACTGAATCTAAATAGCACTGGAGTGTTTACTGCTATTAAGAAAGAGGAAAATAAAAGAGTCATACAATATAGGTAGTTGGGTGGGACTTACAAGCAAGGCTTGAATTCAAGAAGGAAGGCTTTTATCAGAGTGGGAATAGCAAGGCGTAAGTTATAAGGATAGGTTATCAACAGGGGTCTATGGCAGGTTTGGCTACGAGAAAGCCAATAATCAATGATTACACGGAGGACCTAGATTCACAAATAACCCAGGAACGACCAAGCTTATTTGAATTTTTTGTTGGAAAATGAGAAAGAAGACATCTGTCGTGGGGAGGCAATCCTCAAATACGCACTTTAACCTAACGTGTGTGGTACAGGAGATGAGGGAACATAGGTAGAAAAAGATGATACCTCATGTGCCTTTCCTTGTGCGTATCTCTACCTAAGCTGGTTATCATAGATAGATTAGGTCATTTGTAACAACTGCAGTATAAACTACAGCTCTTTCATCAACTGCAGCAAGATCTAATGTTGCACATTCTTCCCTTTTTTCGTATATCTTCACTACAGCCATATAGCTAATAAGTTAAGTAGTTCTAATGACATGTTCCAAGTTGTGATCATTGTTATCCGAGCTCTTGTCCTTTCTCTTTGATTCAAGACAAAGCAAAAAATAGTGGCATTGGTTGTTTTCTAGAGTAAAAAGGGTAGATGTGAAATCTCCAAACAAAGAATATGAATCTTAATTTTTGTACTTTCTGAGCTCAATCCTTCTCCAATTAGCATCTCGCATGAGCGTCTGCTGAGTACCAAGTGCTAATTTTTCTATTTGCTTCACGCTGTGGGACTTTCAAAATAGAATGCCCTATTGGTAGAAAGTGAATAAGAATCCTCTCTTATCTTAGGGTGATAAAACATGTTGTCTCTTTTCTTTTACATGGAATCTTCCTTTCTGGACAGAGCATAATCATGGTAAAGTAGCCATTCACAATGTATTTGAAAAATAAGTGATAAAAGGGAATCAGCATAGATTGTCGGTCCACTTCTGATAAGCATCTGTTTAAGGCGATTATTTCCAAGATTTAATTCAACTTTCTTCTTATTTAATAGACAGGAATGATGTTATGGAACCTTCTCAAGTGATCTGAGCATTAATTTGAGTTCTTTCTTTTCAATGTAGGCATAAGGACTATACATCACCATGAACCGTCTCTTTAATGAGAAGTTCATGAAACGTACGACTTCTACAAAGAACAAGGTGATAAGTTGTTTCAGAGATAGAATTACTAGCTATTCAAACTCGATATTCAAAGTGCGATAGAGATAGCAAAGTAATGGACTGATTTAGAATCTAAACCCCCAAATGTCTTAGTTATTGGTGGGCTTGGTACTCTCTTAATCACGGAGTTGAATAAATTTGAATTGAAAAAGAAATCACTTCACTTTTAAGTAAGTCATGTATTAACGAATGAGAAAAAGAGTGAGCATCGTTTACTACATTAGCATCTGAAATTTCTCTTGTCTTATTGATAACGCTCTGACGTATGTCTATATTCATTTTATCCTATTCCCTCCTTTCTGCTGAAGTAAAGTGCAAAACCTCTCTTACAGCCTATAGGAAAACCAAGGTTATAATGAGACTGGTGTAGTTAAGTGAAACGACTGCTTGGTTGAGCAACAACTTTCCTTTCGCTTTGCTTCCCTAGCAACTCTTACCCCTCCCTTTTGTCTCAGTTGATTCCCTTATCATCTCAAAGTCTCTTGCATTCTCATCGGTGAAGGCGTTTTTGACTACAAATGCTAGGGGTCTTCCTTCTATCAGTATGTTTATGCTTCTGTCAATTATGGGTTGAATGAAGAATTCATTTTTGTGGATTCGATGGTATAGGACCCTGCAGTGATATTAAATCTAAGTGTTGTTTGAGTCTCCTATTTATGGAAGCCCACAACATTGCTATCACCCTACTCTCTCTGAGTTCGTGAATGTGTTGTTGAAAATGCATTAGGAGAAATGTTTTCGGTATATTGACTGAGTGTGGTATATCACTGGCGATGAGTACGACAGATACGTTCCTTATTTTTGTAAATGATCCTAGCATTATTCGATCAAAGTGTACACTTTTTTCCACAAAGAATTTTGAGTAGACTTTTTTTAGCTGATGCGAAGAGCTCAGTGGGAGCCAGAGCATTGCTCTTAGCTTCTGTATGGTCGAAATCATCGAAAAGCCATAGGTCGGACTGAAGAAGTCTATTTGGAACTCGCAAATCTATCTTACCTTGGAATGAAAGTGAAAAGAAGATTGTGTGTTAGTGGGATCGTACAAGAAGAGTTGCTTATTTTAGATGGTTCTTTGATGGAAAAGTTGGCAACTAATCCAATCCAGGGGATGAGTCCCTTTTTTTCCTTCAATTCTTCCATGTGGTATTCCTTTTGATTTCCATAGGTGATAAGCCACTATCCGTTTGACAACAGAAGTTTAAATTTTCTCTACCACTTGTGAATCCTCATAGACTGTTCTAAGTAAGATTATTATACATGGTTACTCTCATCAATGCATTATCCTCATCCTTGTATACTTGAAACCTTTCTCTATTTGACTTTGTCTAGGACCACGCTAGCTTCGAATGTAGTCCCTTTTTTATTGTGGTGGTATTAATCGCACCACAATCAAACTAATGCAGAATCTGAGTCCAGCATATCCTTTTCTTAGGCACAGCATAGACTTTGAAGGAACATAGATTAAAAGCTAGCTCGAAAGCAGCTTACCTAGGCTTCCCTTAGTGACTTAACTGAAAGCCTTATGATGGGACCGACTCTCAAAGGGGTGGTGAAGATGGTTAAATTGCAGGGCTAACGAATAGCGTTTAAGTCATGCGTGTTGAACCAATTGTTTTAAGGTGACATATGAGACCGATCAGGTGTTAGCTTGAATTTTCTAATTTTCTCCTTTCTCATCTAGGACTTAGACATATAAACTCTCACCTTTATTATACGTGAAAGTATTTCATTCCCTAACTCATCTTTTCTTTCCTTTGGGACAAAAGTGCACTTGAAAAAGACTCATATCCCCTTATAGAGAGCGTTTCTTCTACCTTTAAAGTGGAACACTTTCTCAACAAGCTCTATCTTTACCTACCATGGACTGTTCTTAGGAATACTTGGATGACTTCAAATTCGAAGATGCTATGGGTTGGTTACTAAATGAAGAGACAGAGCTTTGAAGTCCTTAAGTTCCCTAACAAAGGGGCTATCAATCATGGTATGAAGCGAACAAAATTCCTTTCTAAAATCACTAGTTGAAGAGCATCAATGTGGTGATGAATATGCCTTATTAGAAATGGATTAGAAACTGATAGATGGAATCCATAGTGAAAGAAATCAAGACCAGTGTAGGTAGCATAAGGTCCTGACAAGGATTTCAAGGCGATAGGCATAGTCGAACAAAAAGTATTGCATTACTATTGAATTAATACAATCTTCTGGTAGATGGCCAGTGAAAGGCGGATCAATCTAGAACCTTAGCCAAATGGAAATGCTTTTCGTACTCTATTTCTATGAGCAATAGAAAGTTTAGATAGATGCTTTTCTTCTGAATTTCGAATCTCTTCAGGAAAGAAAAATGATGTTATGGGGAGATCGAAACTTAACTAGCTAACTAGATGGCATTGAATGCAACTTTAAGGAGAACGAGTAAGAATGAACTCTGACCTGACATATTATTGAAATAAGATAGTGCTCCTTCCTTACTCTAATCAAATAAGTAATAAATTGCTTTCCTACTGGTTGAGTGACATTGAAGATTTTCACTAGGAAAAACTTCTAGTTTAAGTTGAATCCAATACCTGCAGTGCCTCACTTGGCTAAAAGCGGGAAGTGCCACATTTTATTATACGAATACAAGCCGCTTGCTTAAAGGCTAATATCATTGTGGAATTGTAATTACTGTATTGATTAAAATTACGTAGTGTATTCACGATGCGACCTGTGAGAAAAAATCTCATTTCTTTATTGGACAAAAGCCTTTTTCCTATTTCTTTCTCAATTAGTACAAGTAGTAACTGGCGACAAACAAGTCTTTCCTCTTGTTGGGAGGAGTGAAGTAATTGAAAAATGAAGCATAGTGAATGAAATGAATATTGAAAAATAGAAAAATGGATAATAGTAAAAAAAAAATTAGGGATATAATCATTGATTATTGAAAAAAAGGGCGAGCCCCTTTTGAGGGAGAAAAAGTCGCTCAATTGGATAAACATCCCCACGTTGATCAGTTGGATGCTACAAAATATAGTGATGCTTTATTTTGGAAAGGGAGGGGAGGGTAGTACTAGGAGTGGTAGTCCACAAGGCCATACCAATAAAAACACCCCATGGGAACCCTCAGATTTAGATTAATTTCTATTTCTATGTGCGTTGAATTTACCTCTTGCTTGAGTAATGTGAAGTGGCTATGATCCTCATAATGAAGGGCCCACGTTATGTGGAGATCAAATAAAAGAAAGGGATGGGGCTCCTAGACTACTTGAGGGCTAGAGTGAAAAGCCAGGAAAGCACCTATAGGCACTAGTTAAAAAGGGACTGAGGACTCCATCGAGGTCTAAGACACACCTAATAAAAAAGGGAGACGAGCTATGCAAGTCACGGCCGTTCAACCAATATGGCGGTTGTTTGACAATTGAAAGTGAAAACAATCCATCGAATCAATTATTATAACACTAAGTATGGTTGGTCAAAAGACCTATGAGCCTTACTAGAAGTGAAGCATAGAAAAGAAATGAAAGTGGCTATGTTAAAGGTAACTAAATGCGTATCCGGTGTTGAAGTTAGAAGAGCAACTGCTCTCATAGTCGTTTTTGCTTTGAAAGTTTCTGAGTCTACCACCTAGCTCGTCTGGAGAAGTCTAACTAGAAAAAGTCCTGATCTTCTATTCTTGTTGTTTGAAAATATCTCAGATCCGTCATACTTAGATGTGACTGTGAAGAGTCCAATAGGAGAAGTGGGCCTTAAGATATGAGCTTCTTCCTTTATATAAAGAGCTAGCTTCTTGGTTTCAAGATCTAGTCTAAAAAAATAAGGGGAAAGAATAACGCTTTGGAAAACTACATGGTTATTAGTGACATGTGCAAAAGGGAAGTGCCACTTATGGAATTTTTTAATTTCTTTTTCATTCATTCAAGTTCGGTATGTTGTGCTTTCCTTTCTATTTTTCATTTTCTTAATTGCTAACATTAGCCTTATAAAATAAATATCGCATTGTTCATTTGTCTTGGAGGACACCTTCGTGCCTAAACTTCTTTCTCTTATAACCAATGGAATTATGAAGATAAAAGCGGCGATGGGTTTTTTTAGGCAAATGTCCATGCCAGTAGCTAGTAGAAAGAAACGAAGAATGAAGTCAAGGAGGAAGCTGATGCTTACTCATCTCGGTAGGAATGACTATCTGAGGAAAAGAAGACATGCTTATCCGTTAGAGCTTGACATTCTTAGGAAGAAAATGAATGCCAAAAACTTATTGTCTACTCGATTATGCTAATAATCAATCCATTTCCTAATCAATCACTGATAAAGTAGCAAACAAGAAGTTAATCTGTAGCTTTTAGTTGTATACATTCTTTTTTCTTGTGTTGAGATTAAATTTATATTTTATAGATGCTTCTGTGGTCACTTTTGAGAGCGGGCATTAAACAGGGAGCCCTAGCATTCAAACAAGGCCAAAGGGAAGATCCCCTTTCTCTCTTGGTGTTACTATTCCTAATTTGTTTGTGGAAGCTTAGCTTAGATAGAGAGTACTTTTATGCAAGCATGGCTCTGGTGAGTACTACTTTTGAACTAGTTGGGCCTCTTCCATTAGACTTATTTTCTTTCCCCTTTCAAACTTTACAATCTACCTTTGATGAGATCCAGGCATCAAAGCGACATTAAAGCATGGGTTGTTCGCTAGGCAATGCGCTTTTAAGATCCTCTCTTACAAAAGATTGACTGCTAATTTTTAAATTGCGTATGACCGCTTCTCTTCCATTCATGTCTGGAGGTGCTAACAAATAACTCGTCCTTGCATGGGATGCTACCAAACAAAGAGGCAGTAGGCTAAGTAATGAAAAGGGAAGACCCCTCTTTGTCTTCTATACTAGTGCATATGGCGAAAAGGACAGGAGTTTCATTTCTGCTACATAATCTATGGGTCAATGAGTTTCTGGAGCCTCTTAAAGGGAAAGAGGCTATGAAAGCAAGCTTCAATCTCGTTACTTGTCATTTTCATAAAGAATATGATTATCTCGCTTCAAAAGAAGTGAGCAAGCTTTTCACTAATTGATTAACAGAGCACAGACTAGGCATCTTTATCCTTCTTTCAATATTACACTATATTAGTCAAAAGTTTCAGCTTCCCCAGTTTCATTGCTTTTTTTAATGATGTAACATTGGTCGCAGAATCAAATATTAATGGTGACTGACCATACTTAAAGTAATTGATCGAGACCTTAGCCTTCTTGTAGTGTTATAGGCATTTGACTCTCTCCATGGGCTTTGGGATAACACCAATGATCCTCCACTGAATCCTCTTAGGTGCGACAGAGTGTGTTACTTTCCCTTAAGAGTTCAAAGATCCTACAAGTAGAGGCCCCTCAATTCAACTATCATTGAATGCTCTTCTTGGTGAGCAAGACATAATACTTCGCCTCATCCATGCTCATTAGAAAGCTTAACTCTTCAATATATTTATCAACGCTATTGAAAATGGTACTTTCTCTTTGCATTCCTGTCTTTTCTCAGTGGATTAGCCACATACTGCGAAGTAACATTAGTGACAGGATTGGTTAGGTTGTCTGGGGATTGGTTCGTCTATATCAATAGATTCCAAACGCCCGACTTCTCTTACTTTCGGTGCTTATCTTCAATCATAAGATGGTCACCCACCTGTCAAAACATCTGTTCACCATGGGTAAGAACTTCTCTTTTTGACTAGGATAGTGCTCTTCCTTCTCATATCTCTGTCTTATCAATTCTTCGTCTAGGTGTTCTGTGAAGATGCTAGGTTATGGAAAAAGATTAGTAGATTGGGATAGATGCCGATTCAGGGATTTTCATGCATTCTAGGATCTCATGCTCAAAAGCGAATCACCCTAAATAGCATCCAGCCACCCCCAATGAAGTGAGCTCAAATGTGAACAACAATAATTCTTACCAATCCCATGGAACAGCTACCCCAGCGGAACTTGTTGTTTCTCTATAGAAGCTTCTACTATTTAGATATGACAAAATCTACCAAAAAGAGGATGATTAATGAATTGATAGGACAAATTTGATTGTGTCAACAGGTTTGTAATCCTATTATGTGGACGAAAAAAGGGCCTTTTCTTTTTATCTAGCATCTTCCTATCATTTTAATTAGTGGGAATGACTATCTTTATTTTGTAGATGATCTTCTGTCAGTCATCATCTTTATGACGTGCCCGTGCCTAAGGAACAACTTCAAGCTTAGTTACTCGCTTGCTTTAACTACATGCACCTTCCTTTACCTGGTGGTCGGGTTGGTCACTGAAGTAACAAAGCTGCTTGCCTATCAGTCTATCATGTATTTGCATATTGCGTAATTTGTTACTTCTAAGAAAAAGTTTTTGCCTTGATGTGTTTTCGTTATCATCTAGCGGGCCATTAGCTTGACAATTTAGCTGACCTACCTTCCTTGGAAACTTTTGATTCTTTCCATTTTGCTCACTAGTGGTGGATGCTAGTCTATTGGTTATTGAGAGGACTTATAGTAGTGGCCATTCCCCTTAGTCTATCAAGCCAGCCCTACATATGTAAACAAAAGAGTTCGTAAGCGTAACGTGATGCGGTCGATTCATTCCAAGTGTTCGATTTGGCCCGAAGTGACGAATCCATCATGCTTTATGGTATTATAGGCTTTCCCACCTCTATCTTCTTAAAATAGATATCGTTCCCCCATTGTTCGTTAGTATGGTAATCCTTTGACTAATTGTAACACCAGCTCTTAACTCTTACATTCATTGCATACTTTTAAAAGTATAGAATGCTCTCTTCCTTGGTCATTCTATCCTTCCCTCTGAATTTGTCTAAAATGCTTTCTTTCCTAAAAGCTAGTTTACTCAAACATCTTCAACTAATTTTTGGAGTAACTATGGGGAGGATTGATGAAACAAGAGCGTTAGGGAGATTGATTGTAACATTTGAACATAATAGAAAGATGCCTGACTCTTAGATTGAAGAATAGATTGGCTCATTAAAGTCACCATGCTAAAACAAATGCCTGATTTAGGAAATCCAAGTAAACTCTTATGCCCTACTTCTTAAATAGGAAAAGGGTTCAGAGCTTAAAAGACTACTGGAATCAATGCCTTAAAGCTA
>NCQT01112357.1:0-16131 GCA_002740465.1 Stenocereus thurberi
TGGGTTTGTTGTCATCAAAACTGAATATCCTAATTCAACAATATGCCAATATTAAACCAAGTTAGTAGTTGGATGGCTTGAGGTAGAACTATTGAGAAATTTGAGGTTTTTGTGGTCAGCGCTGTGTGAGGAGGGAGTTTGGGTTGTGAATTACCGCAATCATGTAGATTACGAGGCCATGTGTGGCTCATTGAGTAGATTCTGCTGAGTTGTGATATGAAGTGTATAAATGTGCTATGTGTGAACCCTTTTCCCCTGATATGCTACGCGATGTTATGTGATTAATTCTTGAAACTTTATACGTCTTTAAAAGAAAAGGTCGTTTAGAAAGCTTGTTTTACATGTTGAAAATGCTTGTAAGTTTGTCAGTTGTCTATTCACTAATTAGAACGTCTAAGGTCTAAAAAGGTGCCAAATCGACAAACTGCTCACTGACTCAACTGAATAGTCGATGGGTTTAGGAAGTTTAAAAGTGAGCTAAAAGTGAATTCGAAAATATTTTAAGGCATTGGTTTGTGTACGACCTCTCCTTATATTTAACAGGATTTAAACGGTCTGAGAAGGGCATCTTAAGGTGCTAATTACGAAATTTAGCTGACTTTAATGCTAATTGCTTATTTAGATTTCCATTGGGCTTTAGGTTAAGAGCTAGTAAACCCATTATATTTTTAATAACTGTTGACGTCGGAAGTTTACAAAGGAATAAACGAGCCAAGTGCTTTAAGTTTAAATAGTAGTAAGTTTTGAACATTTTAAGCCTCTAGTTTATTTACACACCCTCCTTTGAGTTCTAAAAGGGATTTAAACGAGTTATAAAATGACAACTGAGGATTTCATTACGAATTTAGTTTAAATTAAATGCTAACTAAATACTTTAAGTTCCAAATGGGTTTGGCTCTACGAATTAACAAACGTAATATGTGATTAAGAAACTTTTGAGTTAAAACGAAGACTTCGTTTATGAGTTAGTAAACTAATTCGTTTATAAGAAGTTTTTCAGTTAAAAATGAAGCCTATTTATGTGCTACCAAACTTATTACGTTTACAAGAAGGATTTAAGTTAGAAACGAAGTCGTTTTACAATTTAGCAACTTTATTATGTTTATACGAAGCGTTTAACTTAGAAATGAAATCGTTTTACGACTTAGCAAACTTATTATGTTTATACGAAGCTTTTGGATTAAAAACGAAGTCGTTTTTAGATTTAGAAAACTTATTGCATTTATACGAAGCTTTCAAATGAAAAACGAAGTCGTTTTACAAATTAGTAAACGTATTACATTTGTAAGATACTTTTAAGTTAAAAGTAAAGTCATTTTACATATTAACAAAGCTTGTTACGTTCATAAGAAGCTTTTAAGTTTAAAGCGAAGTTGGTTTACGTATTTACAAGCTTATTACATTTTTAAGAAGCTTTTAAGTTTAAAAGATCATCGATTTATGTGTTAATAAACTTATTATGTCTATAACAAACTTTTAAGTGATTTACGATGTTGATTTACATATTAGCAAACTTATTCCGTTTATAAGAAGTTTTTAAGCCAAAAACGAATGAGCTATAAACGTTTCAAAAGGTTATGGTCGTTTTGTTTAAAAGTAAGATTTTAGCAAAGTAAGCAACTGAAGAGATAAATGAAATACAATTTTTAAAGGCTAAGAAAGTGCTAGGCAATTGGCCAGGGTTAGGAACTGGACTCAAGATATGAATTATCTTTGTGTGAGTTGTTTCTGGAAACTGGATGCAAAGATGGTGTGACCTGTTTACCCCTAAAGAAATGTTAGGAACTGGACTCAAGATATGAATTATCTTGGTGTAAGCTACTCCCCAGATAAGTTATGATGTGTGACGCGTAAGAAAACCTTAACGGAGACTGGACTCAAGATATGATTATCTAGGTGTGAGCTGTTGTCCCGCAGAGGACAATATTGAAGTTAGAGTTTATCTACTGAGATGCTTTCTGGACAAAAGTTATGTATGTGTACCCCTGGGATAACGTGATTTGTGAGTGACGATCTCACTTAGGGGCAGTGTAAATCTCCCCTAGCCAGTACAATAAGATGTCTTTATGCTATAAGTTAGCTTTTAATAAGTGAGAAAAGAAGTTTCTTTTAAAGAATGCGAGCCTCAAGAGGCTGAGTAAAGTGCTTTTGAGAAAAGAATGAAAGCTTTTAAATGTGCACCTCCTGTTCATCTTTTATGAAAGGATTTCTAGCTATAGTTTAAGTGAAGTTTCAAATGAAGTATAGCTACATCATAGTAATGCATCGTACATTCAAGCTTTTCAATGCGCATGTTCGATGAAAGAATATTTCTTGCCAAGTCTTTCTTACCAGTTTAGATGTTTTTAGTGCTTTTAGACAGAATTATAAGCTTTAAAGAAGTTAGCATCAATTATAAACCAATCTTGGAATATATGAAGGGTCACTGCGTTTTCAAAAGTATATTTGAAAGCTTTAAACTCAATCCTTGTTGCTTGTTTGATTATGTGTCTAACTATTTGTTAGTAGGGAAGCGTGGTCGTTTAGGGCCTAGAAACGAGTTGAGGGGTTAGAATGAAGTTTTAAGGGTGGTGATCTTTCCTTGCGGATTTTGATTGCCCAATGTGACAGTAAAGTATGAATACATGATATGTGGCTATTATTAGTATTATCGCCTGCAACTCTTTTGGTTTTTAAGGAGTAGGAGAATTCTCACTGAGCGTGTGGTTGCTCGTCCTATTACTCTTTCCCCCTTTTTCCCCAGGTTTTTGTTATGACAGGTGGAAGTCAAGCTACTTACACAAGCTGGAGTTTACCCCTATTTGAAAAAGAGTCATGCGTGCCATATAGAAGTAGATTCATGTGTTTAACGATGTAATACAACGTATTCCTAGTTTGTAAATGTTGTAAACTAAGTTTTCTAGCTCATATAATATATATTGTTTACAAGTCACTCTGTATGGCTGTAAGAGCCAACCATCTGAATAGTTAGATGCCTTCTTGGTTAAAGATCGCTGTATTTTGGGATGTGAACTCCACTACTTCAGATGTGTAATCCATTGAGTTGTATATTTGATTTCCTTCTTTATTAATGATTTTTATGGTTGGTGCACCCCGGGCGAACAACCCGTAGAGCTGTGGACTCCAGTGCCTACCCGTTGAGCTTGTTTTATATGTTTTATATGTTTCTATTTCGCACAAGGATTTATTGTAAGGCTTTTAACCTAGGAAATGATCAGTTTACAGGTGAAACTCTGTCCGTTTCATCCCCAAAAATTAAGTAAGAAGTAAGAAAACGTAACACTCCTGACCTTAGGGACTGGGGGTGTTACATTGATGGCATCAGAGCAGGGTCCTGTGACCATAGGCCACAATTATGTCTTGCATCTCATATAGTTGCCTAAGAACACATTCACGATGGCGTGATATATGCCTTCTCTGTGTGCAAACATGAGTTTTATGTGAACGTTGATGCGTTTAGTTAGTTGTGTGTGGCTTGAGTGAGCTCACTAATCGAGTGAACGAACGAATCGCTAAGAGTATAAGCCAAATAACTTGTATTCTCATGAATGAGTTAAGTGTTAGCTCAATCAAAGTTGTTCAGCTTATATGCCTTGGCGTCTTTAATCGGAAGTCTAAAGTTCACATGGCCTGAATTCAAATGATTAGAAAAGCGTAAACTCTAAGCTCGTCTTTGCTCCTAGAGTACGATTTGCTCCTCAGACCTTATAGTGGAGTAAGCAGACGTACTCAAAGGTTGGTAGAGAGAGAGCTAGAAGCAGTTAAACTATTTCCTTTTGAAAACCTAAAGACCTTGAAAGTCAAAGTCTTCCGATTAGTCAGTTAGGGTTGTGCTTTCGCATTAGAAACCTTTCTAATTGTTTGGTTGGGTCTTATTGTTACAACCGAAGACTCACATTTGTTTTACAATAATGCCTGGGTTTAGCCTCACGAGCATAGCTTTCTGTGTGTAATCAAATGATTTGAGTGTCCACGTGCCCTGGTGTACGCATTGTCGGATGTGTCAATGATGATTTGTTCTAAGTGATTAGAGATTGCTTTCTGTGACTGAGAGTCTTACTAAGGTGAATGTTGTCGATACAACAGTTGCGACTACGTGTAATACAAAGCTCGAAAGGGCTCATATGATTATTTAGACGCGTCTTAGAGCAATCCTTGATAAGTTAGGTTAATAAAGTGCCAAGTAATTGGATTTCCTGCTGTTAGCACATCCTTCTGTGTGATTATGCATATCATCGAGTTAGATGGATTACTTAAGTTGATCGACAGGATGTAGCAAGGGAATTACCTAATTGTCTTATGAACTGAAGTGCCCCTATTCTTATGTTTTGTCAGAGTGGCTATTTATTCATCTAGTTAGCTAGAAATCTTGTGACTATAGAAGTTGCATGGGCATTTGCTTGCCTTGCGTGTTCTATGCCTAATCATATCGCATGCTAGCATACCCATGATCATACTTGAATGCATGACTCTTAAGGGTTACGAATGAATTGTTGCACCTTATTGCAGTTAGCTTGGTTTGAGTTTTAATAAACACGTGGCTGAATTAACTAAGTGATTTAACTTTTGTAATGCATGGCATGGTGTGACATCTGAGTTGTTAATTGCATTCCGTGAATTCCTCGACCCCATGTTATAACTAATTAATTACATACACATATATTTAAATGCATGTTAGGGTGATCCTAGAAACCTACATTCACATATGCTTGGCCTTATAGGTTCGATCAGAGTAGCGCAATAGAGGCGTGCAGGCTTATAACCTACAGGTTCCAGGAATGTCAGTTATATACGTTTTCGGTCTATGAGTTGCTTGCTATGTGCATGTTAGATGGTATCATGTTCCTTGCAAGTCCTAGGCTTGAAGATACTAAATTTCTAGTACCGTGTGATGCTAAGCGATACTGTTGTGCTTTAATGATGCTATGTGGTGCTATGTGATGTCCTTATTACTCTAATGTGTTATGGGAATCCCCAAGTCAATCATTGTGATGCTAAAAGTGACTTATATTCATGTTTTAGCATGAGACTACTAGCATATGACCTTGAGATGCCATTGTCCCCGTTGTCATACCTTTAGATGCCCACCTAGAGGTCCATATGCGTAGAGTTGTTGTTTACCATGCGAACTGAGTCTAGATAATTGGAAGTCCTTTTTCCTTTGATTGTTCTTTAAAAAAACAAATTTAATATGGCTTTCCACGCCAACTCATTTGCTCCTCTTCGATGCCGTTTGCCCTCAGCACCTAAATAGAGTGAGTAGACACTCGAACATGATTGGCGAGGAGGAGACTGGATACCATGTGCCCCTTTTTCGTTTTAAATTGTTTGTAATCGAGATTTGGTTTTTAGTATGATTTGTTTAGATCGTGTCAAGTGTGTGCACGTTTTACACACGACTAAACATAGCTTAGGAATTTCGGGGACGAAATTCTTTTAAGGGGGGAGAATGTTGCACCACATTCGTTATATTATGTTAAGCTGATTATATTGCCTCCTTATGTTATAAAATTCATATTTTTATAAACTATACAAGTTAAATTATTATTGATGTATTCATGTGAACGATAATTTTACTAAAAAGAATGTTTTGTCACCATTAATATTATTCTTATTATTATTATTAGTTTCGAAAATTTTTTGATGATTTTAGTAAGCATTAATATAGATTATCAACGAGCATTAAATTAAATAGGAATCCGAATACGATTAGGCTGTCAATCTTAGAATTCATTTCGTTGGTTATTAAATCAGACCTAGGTATATTTGGGAGCAAGTAATCAGCGAAAGGTTGCTTTAGTGATTGGGTTTAGAAATCAGGATACGAATTAGACTAAGGATGCTTAATAATGAATAGCTTGAAACAAAGATAGCAAGGGAGGGGTAATTTTATAAAATAGCACGACCCCTTTTCTCCTCCTTCCCAATCGCGAGCCCCGACCCCCCCATGCCTCTCTCTCTCTCTTTGCTCTTCTTCTTTTTCCTCAGCTCATCTCCTCCATGGATGTGCCTCAAGCTTCACAAACCCACCAAAATTTTGCCACCCACCTTGCTCTGGCCCTCATTCAACGTTCCCCACCACCAAACGAACCCTTAGCCGTGAAATCTGGGCAAAATTGGAAGGATTTTGCCCTGGTTGTGGTGGGTTTGGACGACGATTTGGGGCGTCGAATGTGTACCCATGCTTGGCCATGCATTTCTGTCCCCAGCCACNNCAATTCCTCTACAAATCGGAGCTAAATTCGTAGCACAAGCCTCAGCAAAAGGCACCGAGTCGATGGGTGAAATTTGGGTCGAATTAGAGTTCAAATGGCACAATTGGGCATAGTTTTGGGCTCTGTTTGCACATGGTGAGCAAGGACCGAGGGGTTGGTGCAGTTTAAACACCTAGAGCCGAGCCTAGCAGCTTCGAGCGATCATCTAGCTTGGAATCAAGGTGAGGGTTCCTTTCCTCCTAAATTACTACTATTCTCAATGAATTTAACGAAATTTAGATAGTACATGTTAATTCTAAGTTTAGAAATCAATTTAGGTGAAATTGGAGTCAAAGCTGAACAATTCGAACATGGTACTAAATTGGGTTAATTGCATGATAATTCAATATATGGCTGAATGTATCAGTTAATCAAGGAATGTAAAGTAAGTATAATGTTGTTACCGGACTGCCATAGCATGGGTTTATCACACTTGAACTCTATTTGACGCTCAGTGATGCTAGTTGAGTAATTGAAGTAATTATGAAAATAACTAAATTATGTCTAAGGGCTATGGTCACATCAGCTTGGGCATGGTAATAGTCTATTCGTAGTTATTCCAATTAAGAATTATGCTTATGGATATCTGTTGGTGAATTAAAAAGGGCAAAATGTCGCTTTAAAGTCTCGATTGTAGCAGTTGGTACACGTAAACACTATGTTGTTTATTAAGCGTGAACATAATACCTATGTATGATCGTTTTATGTATTGTTGGTTTGTATATGTTGATACTAAATCGAGTTAGTAGTTGGATGGGTTGAGCTGATACTATTGAGAAATTTGAGGTTCTTGTGGTCGGTGGTGTGTGAGGAGGGAGATTGGGTTGTGAATTACCGCAATCATATGGATTGTGAGGCCATGTATTGCTCATTGAGTAGATTCTGCAGAGTTGTGATGTGAACCTTTTTCCCCCGATATAGTACGTGATGTTATGTGATTCATTCTAAAATTTTAGGCGTCTTTAAAAAGAAAAGGTTGTTTAGAAAGCTTGTTTTACACGTTGAAAACGCTTTTAAGTTTGTCAGTTGTCTATTCGCTTGTTAGGACGTCTAAGGTGTAAGAAAGTCGTAAATCGTCGAACTACTCAGTTAGTGACTCAATTGAATAGTCGATGGGTTTAGGAAGTTTTAAATTGTGCTAAAAATGAATTCGAAAATGTTTTGAGGCGTTGGTTTGTGTACGACCTCTCCTTATGTTTAAGAGGATTTAAATAGCCTGAAAAGGGCATCTTAAGGTGCTAATTACGAAATTTAGCTGACTTGTATGTTAATTACTTATTTAAATTTCCATTGGGTTTCAGGTTGAGAGATAGTAAACCCGTTATGTTTTTAAGAAACGTTGACGTCGAAAGTTTACAAAGAAACCTTGTTTACCTTACAAACGAGCCAAGTGCTTTAAGTTTGAGCAGTAGCAAGTTTGGAACGTTTTAAGCCTTCAGTTTATTTACACATCCTCCTTTGGGTTCTAAAAGGGATTTAAACGAGTTATAAAATGACAACTGAGGATTTTATTACGAATCTAATTTGAATTAAACGCTAACTAAGTACCTTAAGTTCCAAATGGGTTTCGTTTTACGAATTAACAAACGTAATACGTTATTAAGAAACTTTTAAGTTAAAACAAAGACTTCGTTTATGAGTTAGTAAACTACTTTCATTTATAAGAAGTTTTTAAGTTAAAAATGAAGTCTATTTACGTGCTAGCAAACTTATTACGATTACAAGAAGTATTTAAGTTAGAAATGAAATCGTTTTACGATTTAGTAAACTTATTACGTTTATACGAAGCTTTTAAGTTAAAAATGAAGTCGTTTAACGATTTGGCAAACTTATTACGTTTATACGAAGCTTTTAAGTTGAAAACAAAGTCGTTTTACGAATTAGTAAACATATTATGCTTATAAGAAACTTTTAAGTTAAAAGTAAGTCGTCTTACATATTAACCAAGCTTGTTACGTTTACAAGAAGCTTTTAAGTTTAAAGCCAAGTTGGTTTACATATTTACAAGCTTATTAATTTTTTAAGAAGCTTTTAAGTTTAAAAGATAGTTGATTTACATGTTAATAAACTTATTACGTCAATAAAAAGCTTTTAAGTCATTTACAAAGTTGATTTACGTGTTAGCAAACCTATTCTGTTTATAAGAAGTTTTTAAGCCAAAAACAAATTAGCTATAAACATTTCAAAAGGTTATGGTCGTTTTGCTTAAAAGTAAGATTTCAGCAAAGTAAGCAACTAAAGAAGAGAAATGTAATACGATTTTTAAAGGCTAAGTAAGTGCTAGGCAATTGGCCGGGGTTAGGAACTGGACTCAAGATATAAATTATCTTGGTGTGAGCTGTTCCTGGAAACTAGACGCAAAGATGGCATGAGCTGTTTCCCCCCAAAGAAATGTTAGGAACTAGACTCAAGATATGAACTATTTTGGTGTGATCTGTTCCTAGGAACTAGACTCAAGATATGAATTATCTTGATGTGAGCTATTCCTCAGATAAGTTATGATCTGTGACACGTAAGAAAACCTTGACGGGGACTGGACTCAAGATATGATTATCTTGGTGTGAGTTGTTACCCCATAGAGGACAATATCGAAGTTAGAGTTCATCTGCTGAGACGCGTTTGGCCAACAGTCATGTACGTATACCCCGGGGATAACGAGAGTTATGAGTGACGATCTCACTTAGGGGCAGTGTAAATGTCTCCTTACCAGCACAATAAGATATTTTTATGCCATGAGTAAGTTTCTAATAAGTGAGAAAAGAAGTTTCTTTTAAAGAATACGAGCCTTAAGAGGCTGAGTAAAATGCTTTTAAGAAAAGAAAGAAAGCTTTCAAATGTGCACCTCCTGTTCATCTTTTATGAAAGTATTGCCAGCTACAGTTTAAATGAAGTTTCAAATGAAGTATAGTAACATCCTAGTAATGCATCGTACATTCAAGCTTTTCAATGCGCATGTTCGATGAAATAATATTTCTTGTCAAGTCTTTCTTACCAGTTTAGATGTTTTTAGTACTTTTAGAAAGAATTATAAGCTTTAAAGAAGTTGGCGCGAATTATAAACCAATCTTGGAATATATGAAGAGTCACTACGTTTTCAAAAGTACGTTTGAAAGCTTGAAACTCAATCCGTATTGCATGTTTGATTATGTGCCTAACTATTTGTTAGTAGAGAAGCTTGGCCGTTTAGGGCCTAGAAATGAATTGGGGGGTTAGAATGAAGTTTTAAGGGTGGTGATCTTTCCTTGTGGATTTTGATTGCCTAATGTGATAGAAAAGTATGAATACGTGATATGTGGCTATTATTAGTATTATCGCCTGCAACTGTTTTCGGTTTTAAGGAGTAGGAAAATTCTGACTGAGCGTGTGGTTGCTCGTTTCATTACTCTTTCCCCCTTTTTCCCCAGGTTTTTGTTATGACAGGTGGAAGTCAAGCTACTTACACAAGCTGAAGTTTACCCCTACTTGAAAAAGAGTCATACGTGCCATATAGAAGTAGATTCATGTGTTTAATCATGTAATATAATGTATTCCTAGTTTGTAAATGTTGTAAACTAAGTTTTCTAGCTCATATAATGTATATTGTGTACGAGTCGCTCTGTATGGCTGTGAGAGCCAACCATCTGAATAGTTAGATGTCTTCTTGGTTAAAGATAGTTGTATTTTAGGATGTGAGCCCCGCTACTTCGGATGTGTTATCCATTGAGTTGTATATTTGATTTCCTTCTTTATTAATGAACTTTACAGTTGGTGCACTCCAGGCGAGCAACCCGTAGAGCTGTGGACTCCGGCGTGTACCGGTGAGCTTGTTTTAGAAGTTTATTATGTTTCTATTCGACGCAGGGATTTGTTGTAAGGCTTTTAGCCTAGGAAATTATCAGTTTACGGGCGAATCTCTATTCGTTTCAACCCAGAAATTAAGTAAGAAGTAAGAAACGTGACGCTCCTAGCCCTAGGGGTTGGGGATGTTACATTGATGGTATCAGAGCTGGGTCCTGTGATCATAGGCCGTGACCTGAGTCTTGCTTCTCATATAGTTATCTAGGAACATGTTCACGGTGACGTGATATATGCCTTCTCTGTGTGCAAACGAGAGTTTTATATGAACGTTGATGCGTTTAGTTAGTTGTGTGCGGTTTGAGTGAGCTCATTAATTGAGTGGACGAACGAATTGCTAAGAGTATAAGCCGAATGACTCGTATACTCATGAATGAGTTAAGTGTTAGCTCAATCAAAGTTGTTCGGCTAATATGCCTTAGCGTCCTTAATCGAAAGCCTAAAGTTCATATGGCCAGAATTCAAATGATTAGAAAAGCGTTAACTCTAAGCTCGTTTATGCCCCTAAAGTATGATTTGCTCCTCGGGCTCTATAGTGGAGTGAGCAAACGTACTCAAAGGTTGGTAGAGAGAGAGCTAAAAGCAGTTAAACTATTTTATTTTGAAAACCTAAAGACCTTGAAAGTCAAAGTCTTCTGATTAGTAAGTTAGGGTTGTGCTTTCGCATTAGAAACCTTTCTAATTGTTTGGTTGCATCTTATTGTTACAACCGAAGACTCACATTTGCTTTACAATAATGCCTGGGTTTAGCCTTACAAGCATAAGTTTCTGTGTGTAATGAAATGATTTGAGCGTCCACATGCCCAGGTGTACGCATTGCTGGATATGTTAATGATGATTTGTTCCAAGTGATTAAAGATAGCTTTATATGACTGAGAGTCTTACTAAGGCGAATGCTGTTGATACAGCAGTTGCATCATTATGTGTAATACAAAGCTCGAAAGGGCTTACATGATTACTTACACGCGTCTTACAGTAATCCCCGATAAGCTATGTTAATGAAGGGCCAAGTAATTGGATTTCTTGCTGTTCGTACATCCTTCAGTGTGATTATGCATATCATCGAGTTAGATGGATTACTTGAGTTGATCGACAGGATGGATTAAGGGAATTGCGTAATTGTCTTGTGAACTGAGGTGCCCCTATTCTTATGTTTTGTTATTCATCTACTTAGCTACAAATCTTGTGACTATAGAAGTTGCATTGGCATTTGCTTGCCTTGCCTGTTCTATACCCAATCATATCGCATGCTGGCATACCCATGATCATACTTGAATGCGTGACTCTTTAGGGTTACGAATGAAATGTTGCACCTTATTGGGGTCTGCTTGGTTTGAGTTTCAATAAGCACGTGGCTGAATTAACTAAGTGATTTAACTTTTGTATTGCACTGCATGGTGTGACATCTGAGCTGTTAATTGCATTTCGTGAATTCCTCGACTCCATGTTATAACTGATTAATTGCATACACATATATTTAAATGCATGTTGGGCTACCGTAGAAACCTACGTTCACATATCCTTGGCCTCATAGGTTCGATCAGAGTAGTGCAGCAGAGGCGTGTAGGCCTATAACCTATAGGTTCCAAGAATGTCGGTTGCATATGTTTTCATTCTGTAAGTTGCTTGCTAGGTGCATGTTAGATGGTATCATATTACTTACAAGTCCTAGGCTTGAAGATACTAAATTGCTGGTACCATGCGATGCTAAGCAATACTGTTGTGCATTAATGATGCTACGTGGTGCTATGTGATGTTCTTATTACTCTAATGTGTTATAGGAATCCCTATGCCCATCATTATGCTCCTAAAAGTGACTTGAATTTATGTTTTAGGATGAGACTACTAGCATATGACCTTGAGATGCCATTGTCCTAGTTGTCATACCTTTAGATGCCTACACATAGGTGCATATGCATAGAGTTGTTGTTTACCATGCGAACTGAGTCTAGATATTTGAAAGTCCATTTTCCTTTGATTTTTTTAAAAAAACAAATTTAATATGGTTTTCCACACCAACTCATTTACCCCTCTTCGATGCGGTTTGCCCTCGGTACCTAAATAGAGTGAGTAGACGCTCAATGATGATTGGCAAGGAGGAGACTGGATACCATGTGCCCCTTTTCAGTTTAAATTGTTTGTAATTGAGATTTGGCTTTTAGTATGATTTGTTTAGATCGTGTCAAGTGTGTACACGTTTTAGGCACGACTGAACATAGCTGAGGAATTTCAGGGACGAAATTCTTTTAATGGGGGATAATGTTATGCTACATTCGTTATATTATATTAAGCTGATTATATTGCCTCCTTACATTATAAAATTCATATTTTCTTAAATTATACAAGTTAAATTATTGTTGATGTGCTTATGTAAACGATAATTTTATTAAAAAGAATGTTTTGTCGCCATTAATATTATTCTTATTATTATTATTAGTTTTGAAAATCCTCTTATGATTTTCGTAAGCATTAATATAGATTATCAACGAGTATTAAATAGAATAGGAACCCGAATATGATTAGGCTGTCAATATTAGAATTCATTTTGTTGGTTATCAAATCGGACCTAGATATATTCGGGAGCGAGTATTCGATGAAAGGTCGTTTTAGTGATTGGGTTTAGAATTCGGGATACAAATTAGACTAAGGATGCTTAATAATGAACAGCTTGAAACAAAGATAGCAAGGGAGGGGTAATTTTTTAAAATAGCACGACCCCTTTTCTTCTCCTTCCCAATCGCGAGCCCTACCCCCCCATTCCTCTTCCTCTCTCTCTGCTCTTCTTCTTCTTCCTCAGCTCATCTCCTCCATGGATGCACCTCAAGCTTCACAAACCCACCAAAATTACGTCACACCCACCTTGTTCTGGCCCTCATTCAACATTCCCCACCACCAAATGAACCCTTAGCTGTGAAATCTGAGCAAAATTGGAAGGATTTTGCCACGATTTTGGTGGGTTTGGACGACGATTCGGGGCGTTGAATGTGTACCCTAGCTCGGCTATGCAGTTTTCTCCCTAGCCACTCCAATTCCTCTACAAATCAGAGCTAAATTCGTAGCACAAGCCTCAGCAAAACGCACCGAGTCGGTGGATGAAATTTGGGTCGAATTAGGGTTCGAATGGCACAATTAGGCAGAGTTTTGGGCTCTGTTTGTGCATGGTGAGAAAGAATCAGGGGGCTGGTGTTGTTCCAACACCTTGAGCCGAGCCTAGCTGCCTCAAATGATCATCTAGCTTGGAATCGAGGTTAGGGTTCCTTTCCTCCTAAACTACTACTATTTTCAATGAATTTAACTAAATTTAAATAGTACATGTTAATTCTAAGTTTATAAATCAATTTGGGTGAAATTGGAGTCAAAGCTGAGCAATTCGAACATGGTACTGAATTGGGTTAATTGCATGATAATTCGATATATGGTTAAATATATCAGATAATCAAGAATTGTAAAGTATGCATAATATTGTTACCAGACTGTTGTAGCATGGGTTTGTCACACTTGAACTCTGTTTGACTCTTAGTGATGCTAGTTGAGCAGTTGAAGTAATTATGGAAATAACTGAATTATGTCTAAGGGCTATGGCTAAATCAGTTCGGGCAAAGTAATAGTCTCTTTGTAGTTATTCCAATTAAGAATTATGCTTATGGATATCTGTTGGTGAACTAAAAAGGAAAATGTCGCTTTAAAGTCTCGATTACATCAGTTGGTACACGTAAACACTATGTTGTTTATTTAGCGTGAATATAATACCTATGTGTGATCGTTTTATGTATTGTTGGTTTGTATATGCCAATATTAAACCAAGTTAGTAGTTGGATGGCTTGAGGTGGAACTATTGAGAAATTTGAGGTTGTTGTGGTTGGTGGTGTGTGAGGAGGGAGTTTGGGTTGTGAATTACCACAATCGTGTGGATTGTGAGGCCATGTGTGGCTCATTGAGTAGATTCTGTTGAGTTGTGATATGAAGTGTATAAATGTGCTATGTGTGAACCCTTTTCCCCTAATATGCTACGTGATGCTTTGCGATTAATTATTTAAACTTTAGACGTCTTTAAAAAGAAAAGGTCATTTAGAAAGCTTGTTTTACAGGTTGAAAATGCTTTCAAGTTTGTCAGTTGTGTATTCACTTGTTAGGACGTCTAAGCTGTAAAAAGGTCCTACATCGTCGAACTACTCAGTTAGTGACTCAACTGAATAGTCGATTGCTTTAGGAAGTCTAAAAGTGAACTAAAAGTGAATTCGAAAATGTTCTAAGGCATTGGTTTGTGTGCGACCTCTCCTTATGTTTAAGAGGATTCAAACGGCCTGAAAAGGTCATCTAAAGGAGCTAATTACGAAATTTAGCTAACTTGCATGCTAATTGCTTATTTAAATTCCCATTGGGTTTTGAGTTGAGAGATAGTAAACCCATTATGTTTTTAAGAAACGTTGACGTCGAAAGTTTACAAAGGAACCTTGTTTACCTTATAAATAAGCTAAGTGCTTTAAGTTTGAATAATAGCAAGTGTGGAACGCTTTAAGCCTTAGTTTATGTACACACCCTCCTTTGAGTTCCAAAAGGGATTTAAACGAGTTATAAAATGACAACTGAGGATTTTATTACGAATCTAGTTTGAACTGAACACTAACTAAGTACTTTAAGTTCCAAATGGGTTTCGTTTTACGAATTAACAAATGTAATACGTTATTAAGAAACATTTTAAGTTAAAACGAAGACTTCGTTTATGAGTTAGTAAACTAATTTCATTTATAAGAAGTTTTTAAGTTAAAAATGAAGTCTATTTACATGCTAGCAAACTTATTACGTTTACAAGAAGTATTTAAGTTAGAAACGAAGTCATTTTATAATTTAGTAACTTTATTACATTTATGCGAAGCTTTTAAGTTTGAAACGAAATCGTTTTACGATTTAGCAGACTTATTACGTTTATACGAAGCTTTTAGGTTACAAACGAAGTCGTTTTATGATTTAGCAAACTTATTACATTTACACGAAGCGTTAAGTTGAAAACGAAGTCGTTTTACGAATCAGTAAACGTATTATGTTTATAAGAAATTTTTAAGTTAAAACTAAAGTCGTTTTACATATTAACCATGCTTGTTACGTTTATAAGAAGCTTTTAACTTTAAAGCGAAGTCAATTTACGTATTTACAAGCTTATTACATTTTTAAGAAGCTTTTAAGTTTAAAAGATAGTCGACTTACGTGTTAATAAACTTATTGCATCTATAAGAAGCTGTTAAGTTATTTATGAAGTTGATTTACGTGTTACCAAACTTATTCCGTTCATAAGAAGTTTTTAAGCCAAAAACAAATGAGCTATAAAAATTTCAAAGGGTTATGGTCGTTTTGTTTAAAAGTGAGATTTCAGCAAAGTAAGAAACTCAAGAAGAGAAATGAAATACGATTTTTAAAGGCTAAGAAAGTCTCAGGCAATTGGCCAGGGTTAGAAACTGGACTCAGGATATAAATTATCTTGGTGTGAGCTGTTCCTAGAAACTGGATGCAAAGATGGTGTGAGCCATTTCCCCCTAAAGAAATGTTAGGAACTAGACTCAAGATATGAATTATCTTAGTGTGAGCTGTTCCCAAGATAAGTTATGATGTGTGACACGTAAGAAAACCTTGAAGGGGACTGGACTCAAGACATGATTATCTTGGTGTGTGCTGTTGCTCTGTAGAGGACAATATCGAAGTTAGAGTTTATCTGCTGAGACGCGTTTGGCAAAAAGTTATGTATATGTAACCCCGGATAACATGAGTTGTGAGTGACAATCTCACTTAGGGGCAGCATAAATCTCGCCTAGCCTGCACAATAAGATGTTTTTATGCTATGAGTAAGTTTCTAATAAGTGAGCAAAGAAGTTTCTTTTAAAGAATACAAGCCTCAAGAGGCTGAGTAAAGTGTTTTTGAGAAAAGAAAGAAATCTTTCAAATGTGCACCTCCTGTTCATCCTTTATGAAATGATTTCCAGCTGTAGTTTAAATGTGTAACGCCCCCAAATTGACAATGCCTGATTAATCTAACTTAATTGCCTAATTA
>NCQT01112458.1:2089-12101 GCA_002740465.1 Stenocereus thurberi
CATTTTTTTAATGAAATAACAAGTTCAATAATTATCCATCTCTTTTAGATATGCATACACCGATCAAGAGGTCTAAAAAAAATTTATGATAGGAAAATTGAGGCATGGTATGGCAATAGAGACAACTGAACTAGGTAGAATAACTCAATGAACTGATTCTAACTTGCCTTGTACTTATTTTTCTGGTCCTTCTTCTATTATTATTTTTTTCCTTCTAACTTCACTTGCGTATATATTCGAGGCCCACATAGGGTCCTAGAAATTAAACACTCCATGTCTCACACTCACCCGAATAGAGGTGCTTGAGCAAACAATTCATTCTCATCTTTATTTCTTTTTGTTTTTACTGTTAGCTTTGGCGAGTCATTGATCGGCCCAAAAAGGGGCATGTCTCTCCCAATCATGGGCTACTCCATATATAAGGCTCACTTGAGACCTAAACTTAAGGGGAAAAAGGTGTCGAGCCACCTATTCTTATCCATGTTGGTGATCTAACCTTTTTTCCTTTCCTTTCCTTTTTCACTTTTTTTTTGGTAATAAACAGAGAAGAAAAGTGATAATTTTAATGAGTTATTCAACTAATTCAATAGTCTAGGAGATGGACCAGGTTATTTTATTTCCTCTAAATGGCTATATAATATGACTAAATAAGATGAATAATTATGACAGTTTCTCATTAAAGAGATATATAAGGATCAACTCAAACTTCTCTAAAAGATAGCTAGCATGCTTAGAAGTCTTCACTCATAAAAGAATAGACTACAAAATAGCTAAGAAAACAAAAAAAAATTTTAAACAAGCAAGCCTAGCATAAACTCATATCATGCATTATTTATAAGGAAAAAAAAAATTTCTCAATTTTCATTTTTTTTCATAGAATAAAAACTACAGGAATTAAAAGCAGGATGCCCCCCACACTTAATTCATGCGTTGTCCCTAATTCTTTCAAAAAGATAAAAATAATGAAAATAAAACCAAAATTAAATGAGTACTTCCCTAAAAACGTTGGGCTGCCTTCCAACTAGCGCCTTTGTTTATAGTGGTTGGCTCAACTTCATGAAGCTCCTGGATCCTCTAGTTGGATCTCTTCCACTATATCATCAATAATCGAGTAGGGCACTTTATGAAACTCACTATGATCAAGACTCTTAGTAAGCGTAGTCAAAAATTCATCTTTATTGGATAGGTCATAAATATCTTGGGGCAACTCAGCGATAACATCAAGTTCATACGCGTAATTCACATCGACAGGGAATCTCGTGGCATCAAAGATATTAAATTTAATCACTTCACAATCGAATTCCATGGTTAATGTTCCTTCATGCACATTAATTTTAGTCCCAGCTGTTTTTAAAAATGGCCTGCCAAGTAAGATAGGAATATCATGACATGCATCACCCATGTTCATCACATAAAAATCAGCAAGAAATACCAGTTTATTCACTTGGACTAAGACATCCTCTAACACTCCATCTGGATGAATACTGCTTCTATCAGCTAACTGAAGCACTACACTAGTTTTCTTTAACTCTCTTAAGTTCAGTTTCTTATAAACAGAACTAGGCATAATATTAATGGAAGCACCCAAATCAAGCATAGCCTTATCAAAGTAAAGACTTCCTATCTTACAAGGAATAGAAAACACACCTAGGTCTTTACACTTAGGGGGAAGTTTTCTTCGAAAAACTCCAGACACATTTTCCCCCACACTTATCTTTTCATTCCCTACTAACTTTCTTTTAGTGGTACATAATTCTTTCAAGAACTTAGCATAATGAGGCACCTGTTTAATAGCATCAAGGAGAGGTATGCTGATTTCTACCTTCTTTAATGTCTCTAGGATCTTTGGTTAGCCTCATTCACCTTAGAAGTAGGGCTTTGAAATCTACTAGGAAAGGGGAATTGGCTTATAAGGTTCTCTTTTCTTCTCTCCTATTTCGCTAGTAGTTTGATTAGAATCTATATTTAACTCTGGTTCAGCTCTTTTGACCTACAACTCAAGCTCAACCTCTCTATTCTTCCTAGGCTCTTGTAACTCTTTTCCAGTCCTAAATGTTATGGCACTAACTTCTCCTTAGGGTTACGGTAAGGCTGAGATGGTAACCTATTTTGCATTTGAGCCTGCAAGTTGCTAACTATGATATTAGTTGCAGTTTGTTTCTCTTGAACCTGCTTAAGAGTTGTCTCCAAAATTTAGAACCCATCATCCATCTTCTGAAGGACTTGTTCTAGTAGAAAGTTGGTCCTATCTTGATTAGAAAGTTGATGAGACGTTTGGTCAAAATCAAGTGGATTGGTTTGAGGGCCATACCTAAGTTTAGGGTGGTCTCTCCATCCTTCATTATAGGTATTAGAATAAGGATCGTACCTCCTTTGACCTTGATTAGAATAGACAGCATTAACATTACCCTCTTGAAGTGTAGGACATGCATCAATAGAATGCCCCTCTAGGTAATAAATGCCATATATGACTGCTTTTTGAACTCTCCCAGTAATAATCTTATTTAACATAGCAGTAATGTGAGATAACTGACTCTCTACAGATGAGTTAGAACCAATCTCATTAACCCTTTTAATTTATGACTCCATAGCACCAAACTGTTGAGTATTTTGGGTCATTAGATTGAATAAATTTCTAGCATCTACTGGAATTTTATTAACTAGAGCCCCCTGTTAGCAGCATCAACTATATTATGATCCATAGGAAGCAAATCCTCATAAAAATATTGAATCAACAACTATTTAGTTATTTGATATTTGGGACAACTAGCACACAGTTTATTAAATCTTCCCAGTACTCACAAAAAGTTTCCCCATTCATTTGTTTGATTCCACATATATCCTCCCTAATAGATTCAATTCGGGATGCTGGAAAAAATTTCTCTAAAAATGATTTATGCAATGCAGTCCATGGAGAGAACGATCCAGCAAGCATGTAATACAACCAATCTTTAGCATTACCAAGCAAAGAAAAAGGAAAGGCTCTGAACCTAATTTGGTATTCAGGAATCCCCTCAGACACCATAGCAGAGCATGTAATAAGGAATTCACTAATATGACGGTATGGATCCTCCCCAACTAATCCATGAAACTTAGGTAATAGATTGATGAATTCAGAGTTCAGTTTTAGCGGTTTATCTAATGCAGCATAAGTAATGGATATAGGTTAGGTTTCTAGGTTAGGGGCAATAAGTTCCCGAAGAGTGGACATTCTTACCTCTTTAAATCTTAAGACTTATTGGGTTAGGACGACTCACTTTGTTTTTAGCATTCAATGTTTGCTCCTTATCCTCTCTAATTTCCTTACCACTCCTTAATCTCATACATTACGGGAAATGTACAAAAAATTAAAATACTAGAGTTAAAACAAAACAATAAAAGTAGTAAATTTAAATAGAAGTAAACTAGCAATTTATTTTCTTTCCCTGACAACGGCGCAAAAATTTGTAAAACTTGTTGTGGAGCTACAAATTTAACCACTATTTCGATTTATAAAAAAATATTTATAGCATAGGAAAGAAGGGATTGATCCATGAGGAAAGATTATGTCAAAAAACTAATTTAATCCTAAATAATTGTACTAGTCCAAGTGATTGTCTCTTCTCTTTATAATTCTAAAATAAATCAAATTTAATAAATAAAAATCTAGAAAGAATACTTACTATTACTCCTAAATATTCTAGATTTAATGCTAGAAATAAAATATAAATAGCTATCCTAAATAAACTAGAAAAATAAAAATATAATACTAACTCAATCTTCTACTAAAAAATGAAAACAACAAATAATAAATAGAAAATTACTATTAAAAATCACAAACAGTGATTTAAACTAATATTCTTCGAGTATATAAGCTTATAACTCCAGAATTATATCTAATTAATTTCAGAGAAACTAAAATAGAACACTACTGCAAAATAATAAAACAGAAAATTAAATTTGAAATTAGAAAATAAATAAACTACACTAATATAAATATGAAATTAATTAAAAAAATTACCCAAATTTAAGGATATAATTTTTTGGACTCAATGATACCCAAAAAAAAGTGAAATAAATATTAAAAAATGCAATATGTAGATTTATTGAAATAAAAACCTGCACATATCCAATTCACAAAATAATTCTGAAAACTTATCAAATAATTTCCAAAAATTCTAAAATTAAATAGAGGCAGATTAAGACACTATATAAACCCTAGAATGGATTAAAAACTTGAAAAAAATGAAAGAAACTATTTTTCGCCTAATTTCTAACAAACCGGTAATTAAACAATAAAGCAGAATATAAATCAAATCTGAAAATTATAATCACTCTAAAAATCAAAATCTAACTAATCTAAAATTACCAAGACGCTTCTAAAAGACTATTCTTTTGGGGGGTAAACAAAATTTATATCGAAGCTAATAATTAAAGAAGAAAAATTGACAAACTAAACAAATTAACTAAAAAGCATCAAATAATTATCAAAGATACCAAATTTATGAAAAAATGCTTAGCATAATCTATATCTACCATGCAAATTAATATTCATCACTAAAACACAAGTCAATTTCATCCATGAGTTAAACTATAGAAGATACGCACCAGCGGATCTTCTCCGTTTTTCCTTATATTATAGTTTAATTAGGTTCAGCCCTAATATAAACCCTACTAATTTGATAACCCTTACACCAGCGCAAGAATTTAATCAAACTAGAGCATTACGTATTAGAAAAATATCATCTAACGCTTTGTAACCACTTTACCAGCAAATCGATTTAACAAAGACCCATAACGATTACCTAATTAAAAGAGATAGGTTTGAGCCATCTATGATTAATTAGGGTGTTACTAGTGCTTAAAAGATGATAACTTTTATGTATTAAAGTCCTTCAAACTATCATATGAATTCGTATTAAACTAACTAGCGCGCATTCTAATTAATATAATACGAATATCATGAACGATAAATCCTAATCGCTATAGAATCATGAATATAAATCAACTAGACAATAAAGTATTAAACTTGTTTCAAAATAATCAATTTAGCATGGTTTCAAATGGATTATACTAAGCACAAGAAAATTACTCACTCATATTAAAAATAAAATCACAAAATTAACCCAAATAAAACATGTTTGATAATGAACTAAACACACAAAAAAAGGTCAAAATAAAAATTAAAAAAAGGAATAGTATTGTCGTAGCCTTGTTTGATGGATAATGATGATGGTGTAAAGGAGATAAAGATGATGGTGAGGCTAGGGGTTGTGCTGTGGCTTCTATTGTGTGGGGGAGATGATGATTATCATGGTGATGATGGGAAAATTTATGAGTGTTAGGCTTGATGGACGGAAGAAGAAAGGGTGAGGGGTGATTAAAGGGTTGCGTGGGTTGTGAGGGGTAGGCATGGGCTTCTTGTTGTTCTTCAAGAAGATTGATGGATGATGATATATAATGGAGAGGAAAGGAGGGGTGGGATGGCTAGGGGGTTTTTTTCCCCCCCTTCTTCCTTTCTTCCTTAGACTTCTTCTCCCTCAAAACTTTTAGCTTTCCTCCAACTCTTGAAACCCTAGCCCAATTAAATAATTATGAAAATAATATTTTCATAAATTATTATTTTTGGACCGTCTTTATAGCCAAGCGTGTAAAATCCGAACTTTGACGTCCTCTCTCCTCCTCTTTATTTAATTAATACCAATCTTGAAAAATATATAAAATAAAGTAAATTAGACGAAATAATATATATAATATAATTGAAATAATTATAAAAACAGTGCATGATTTTTGGCTTAACAACACACTTTCCATCCCTTTTTTTTTGAATCGGTACCCAACGAAAGCACACCATCTATGGTAAGTGCTTAATGTATACATCATTTTAGGGCCATTTTGCCATATTTTTAGGAGAATTATGTGCTTTAAGTTACTATTTATACTCTTATGCTCGATTTAAGCTTAGGTATGATTGTTTGATGATGTTTGCAGGATTTTTGACCATTTTATCCTTGTTTTGACCTTCATTCCAGTATTTGTTGATCCCCCACTAATGATCCTGAGTTGCCATGCCCGTGGAGTAAGAGAAGAGCAGTAGATTTTGGCACCAGCTAGTACTACAGTCTACCAATGGTGGATGCCATGCCCGTGATGAGCCTATAACTGCTGTATCCGTTTGTTCTCCTCGGCTTTTGTGGCTGAGAATGAAGGGGTATGCTATATATAGACATACTCGTCTGCTTGAAGGGGGGATCCATCATTCGTTCCACTATCTAGTTATATTTAGACTTCATTTTAGAGTGAGGGAGAGCAAGGTGAAGAAGAAGATTTGTAAGAAAGCGGGATTAGATTCTACAATCGAAAGATTCAAGCATGCATTTTGGTTGAGCAAATTCTTTTCTTTTCTCTTCTCTTTTCTCATTAGATTTATCATTTTAGAATAGTTAGATGTTTAATTTAATCATGTTATAGTATATTTTCAGATCTGGGATTTTGTGAACCAATTTATGAATTTGCTTTGTCTATTTGCACTTCAATCGTTCAATTTATGTTGACTTCATGTTTAATCTGATTTTAGAGTTTTAATTTGGGAGCATGTTGCCATCTTCTTGCTTGATTTTGGATGTTGGATGAAGTGCTAAAAGGTGAACTCTAATGTCGGAATCACCAAATTTGATTTGATTGTGTGACATCTTAAGAGAGAAGTATTGATTGAGAGACCTACAATGATAATCGTGTGTCAAATGAACCTAGACTAATGAGAATACATGAGAGTTGATGATTGATTTGATTTGGGTATTTTGCTTCGTCTTGAAAGAGGGTTGTGATATCCTGATTATCGGTCTTGAAATTTTCTAATTAAAGAGAGAGTGCTTTATCTATTCTTGAACCGGATAATTCATTGGTTGACTTAATTCCTTGAATATTTATCCATTATATTATGTAGTAGATTAGTTTAATTTCAATCGCTTATGTTAATTCACTTGGCATATCTTGAGGGAACATAGCCCAAAAATTTGACCTAGTCTTTATGGGATCGACCTTGATTTGCTACAATGCCATCATGTGCTTGCAGGCCTATCAAGTTTTTGGCACCGTTGCCGGGGACTAGCATTGAATGTTGGGTTTTTCCTGATAAGTTTAACTAAGCATTATGTTTTTCTTTGAAATTGAAAATTATAAGAGTTAAAAAATATTTAAAAGAGAACAAACAATGGCAATTTTTCATTTCCCCTAATTCGAGCATGAATTATTTCGGAGGTATTTTAGGCATTTAAATATTTTTCTTACTTAATGTGGTTATTGTGTGAGTAAATGGGAAATTTTGGCCATTGTTGATGAGGGTGTGAATAGTAAAACCCGAGCTCTTTTCGAGTTATGAGGTTTTCATGCTAAAATGTTGTTGATGCATGTTATTTGCTTGAGTGGATTGCTTGGAATTCATTTGAATTTGAGAAGGCTAGTCGTGTGTCTAGATATTCATTTTTTGATTCTTGTGTATTCTATGCTAGATCTTATTATGCCCCCTTTTTGGTGTGAGTTGTGCAATTCTTCTGACTATAAACCTAATTCATATCCTTATTATGCATGCTATGCACAACTTGACTTTGTATCGCCCTGGTACAATACTGATGTTATCCAGACCTTACATGATTCATCCTTTCCATTAGCTCAGTGCACGGGGCTCTAGGTGGGTGAGTCTTTTGGGGTTGTTGCTAGGTCTAGTGTCATTGATGCAACTTCTGAATCAGAAGATATTTTTTTATAACGTGCATGATCTAGTTGAGACTCCTTTGGAGGCGTCATGTGATGTGTTGGCGCATGATTGGTCTCTTAGCCTTGGTTTTGGTGATATTGTTCTCACTAATTCCCTTGATCATTTCTATGTTTTACCTATTTGTTCATTACCCGTTCTCTCCCACGAGTGTTACATTGATGTGCCTATGGATAATCCTAAGAGTTGTAATTCTAATATTGACTTGGGCCATGTGGTTAAAATGTTTAATATGCTTGGTGGAAATGTTGATAATTTTCTTTCCCTAGGATACTCTCCCTTGACCCATATTGCATATTCCTAGTGGAGAAGCCTAGAAAAATCATGTGGAACACTTTCGTTGCTTTCTCTTTTGATTTTTCTATGGCTTTACATTTGTTAAAGATAGCACTAGCTTTCTTTGCTGTGATTATTTTCATGCTCTCTTATTGCCATGCTTGGAAACTCTATGTTGAGGAGTTTGACAAGGTTCTGCGTGCCTTAACGATGTCTGATTTACAGGGCCGAGTTTGGACAATGTAATGAAGTGCTGATGCTCCATGTGCGCCGATTATTACGAGGCTACACAGCTTAGATGCACTTTGCACCTAACCTGATGAGATCATTATGTTTTGTTTTCTTTCCCTTCTTTTACTTTCTCTTCCTTCAATAATAATGCTTTATCTAAGCATAGAGGAGGGGTAGCTTCATGTTTTCATTTCGGTTATTAGTTTGCGTACATGTCAGAGCATATACTTTTAGGTTTTTGTTTGTTTGCATGATGCATTTAGTTAATTTTTAGATTCCATATAAGATTGCATATAGGGATGGTGTGGATAACCTCCAATGGAATTTTTACTGGGCGTGATAGCTGTCATGAGTTGAGTAACTTTTGATATGTAATCTCTTTTGCTGCTAAAAATTTGTGAAGGCCTTATGAATATTTCTTGTTTTTACCCTTGTCTTGTTTGAGAACTTTGTTATCCCTTGGAATCATTAGCACTAATGTTGGTATATGGAGTCATTTTATAAGCTTAATTGAGACTTTGGTAGATATCCCATGAGATTTTGAGCCTTATTTAAACTAATTCATTATATTTATCTCATATTTCTTTTATGTGTGTGACTCTCCTATGTTGCATATCTAGAAGTTGCCTAGATTCTTATTCAAAAGCACATTAGCATGTGCATAGTTTGTTCCCTTTGCTAGCCCCTTTGAGCTTATATCGGTGTTTGTTATTATCCTTCATAGTAGCCCTGGGCCAAACACATATTCCTACCTTTAAGCCAAAACTATGGAGCATCACTTCATCTATGTAGTGGGTGGTTTTAGGGATAATTAAGTTTAAGGTAGCTTTGATATGTTGGTTTGTTTAGGGATTGATAATATTGAGCATTTGGAATTGGTTCCCTCTTGTTTGGGTTGTAAATATATATATTCGATTGTGAGTTGATAGTTAGTGATCCTATGCCTTTCAATAATTGCAATTTTCGTTTTATTTCCTAAAAAAAGGGAAAAAAATGGAAGAATAAACGAAGAAGAAAAAAATCATATTGTAAAAACAAAGAAAAAAAAGCAAGGAAAAAAAAGAAAAAAAATGACTTAGTGATTGGCATTGAATATGTGAAAAGCTTGTGTTCCTTCTTTGTCAACTCATTTCCTAATTGATTAGGGTATGTTCATTGTATTTTGAGGCCTGGAGTGTTAGTGAACTTCAAGGTTTCTTGGTGTTTTGTTGGTTGCTCCCTAGTCACTTGGCTTAGTAGCTCCATATTGTCCCAAATACATTTGTCCACTCCTTTCCCTTAACCGTTCTAGCCCACATTACAACCCGCATAAAATCCTCTTGATTGTCATCTTGTGCACATTGCATCTTTCGAATGAGTCTTGAGTGAACCTATGCTATATTTCAAACACATGAGTGGGAGTGTTCTGCATTTCCCAAAGTGAGGTTCTAACAGTCTATTTGGCTCTACTCAATTTCATATGCTTGCATGACATGGTTTATGGTTCTTTGGGAGTGATCAAGTTTGATATCGAGCTTGTGGTCTTATACTTTTTTGAAAACCTTCTCTTCCTTGCTTTTTTTTCTTTGTTTTTACAACATGATTTTTTTCTTCTTCGTTTATTCTTCTTTTGATATTTTACGCGCTATTTAGGGTTACCGTTCATTGGCATTCTTGCTTTTGATATATTATGACTTGCCTACTTTAAGGAGGTTGTTACGCTTTGAGTCCTAGATGCATCTCTCTTTTTTGGTTATGTTTAGTGTTTCCATT
>NCQT01112469.1:0-12231 GCA_002740465.1 Stenocereus thurberi
CACATCTAAAAAAATCATTATTTCATCACTTATTAATCATTTTCAAATATCAGTTTAATATAAATTAACTAATCATCTTAAAAACTTATAAATTGTCACATCTAAAAAATTATTATCCTCACATTATGACTTTTATGTGAAATAATCTAATCCAAAATTTGTGTTATAAAGGTCTGCCAATTTACGAAGGACGTCTGAAACATCGTATCAGGAAAGGGCGCGAAAATCTCCATTTGGGAGCTGCAACAATGGCGTCCTTCTCAGTGACGGAGCTCTGCAAACAGGTATTGCTTGAATTGTTATTCATCTCAATCAACTATGAAGTTCGACAATCTACAAAATATATTACATTTTCTCTGCTATACAATTTTTTGTGCAGTTGATTTCACTTGCAATCCAAAGATGTCGTTCATCTGGGGATCCTTGCAGACTTTCCGTTGTCATCCGACGACCCACTCTCCCCGATCTCCTGGTCACACAAATTTCAAGTATTCTCTCTCCTTCTCTCTCATATTCATCAGAATGAGTATAGGGTTTGCGAATTTTCGGCGATTGATGTTTAAAAAGTCGATCAAATTCTACGGTCAAAAAATTGTTCATAATTGTTGTATATGCCTACCCTGTGTTTGTCTTTATGTCACTATGGAGTAGTAAGAGTAGATTATGAATTTATTCAGGGGTGCGAATTAAAGCATCCTGCAAAAGCACATATATCTTGCATATGATATTTATTCTAATGGAAAATACTGGTGCATGCAATTTGCAGTAACAATGGGAGATTCTGAAGGGAAAAAAAATTCACAAAATGCCGTATTATTTATGTTGCCATTTCTGATGGGGCTGAGAAAGCTTCTTTTTTGACTAAATAAAATTGTTCACTTGTGCTGGTTGTGCTTGTTATTTGTTGTGAACTGTGGACATTCAATGAATTTGATCAGGGTTTGGTGTAATATATTCGACCATTTAGCATGTCATATTATGGCTAAAGCTGGGTTCACCGCAGGCACTGGAGTCATTGTATGATATGTGCCTAATGTGAGTATATTTACTAGTTTGAGAATTGTTCCATGGTTATATGAAGGACAGTACTTACTGTCAACTGTTGGCCAACTAGTTTTTAGTCTTTTGACACTCTAAAATAGTGGATACTGTAGGTTCATACTTCATAGTTCAAATTCTGCTGGCGTTGAATCTTTAGACTTTTGTCCCTTTTTTTTTTGGGTGGGTTTAATTTAGAGCTTCTCATTGATGGGCAGTTTCTGATACGGGTGCTGGAAGCTGCTTAAAAGAGTTCCAGGACTTGAAGTACGCCACTAACGGATTATCTGCAGCAGGATGGGGTTAGCATTATGAGCATTACTGATATAAATCATGGGTATTTGGTTAATTATGCATGTGTGCTGATATGTTTGCTTATTTCATGTGTTTGGGTTATGATGCACAGATGGAATACTTTTAATCACAACCACCAGTAAGTTACCACTGTTAATTGATCCTTGACATATATTGGGTTATAAATGAGGTTAAAACTTTTGTGCCAAGATACAGTGTTAAGTGAACATGATTTTTTAGCTGTTTCATTGTTCTTGCTCTTAATGAATTTTCTGTATAGAGCATGCCTATTGGAAAAGGCTGGATCAAATTTCCTTGGAAAATTCTTCTATTTCTTCCTGACATTGTTTTTATTGCTCTTGCTGCTTCGTCTTCTTATATTTGACTGTCACCAATAGATTGTTTGTTCACTCCTAACTCGTAAGAGGAGAAATATGTTCAGTCCAAAGCTTCTTGCACCTACGTACTGCAACAATTATTATGTGCTGCTGTACGGGTTAATGGTGATCATTCCTTTTCAGCGGATGGAAAAAATAGGGAATCTCCTTTAATTACCAATAAATGGCTGCAATGAAACTAGAAGATTATTCAGTGCTGAGTACCATACGATTGTTTCTTACCTAATCTTACTATTATTACTGGGTGAAAGTACAGGCATCAGTGATTCTGAGATTTTTCATTACCACTTAAACCTAATAGAGAGTGGCTCAAGCAGGAGAGTAGTGAAGCTACCTTCAACTTCAAAGAACAATGCCAAATTCAGGTATTGTCATCACCTTGTCTATATCATGTTTCCTAGCTGTATACAGGGGTTGATCAAGTAATATCTCTTCACTGCTTTCGTTTCTAGTGGAACTGAAGTTTCTATGTCCACCACTAAGAACATGGAAGTCATAGTTGCAGATATCACTTCCTTTTTCAGAAAGGTACATCAAGTCAACAGCCGAATGCATCGCATGGACACTGTATTCTTCCAAACTGTTTTGATTTCTCTCTCCGTAAGGAACATAATAAGTTCATGAGTAAGCACCTCCTAGTTGGTAATGCAGCACATTTATTTCACTCCTACAGTACTTATGGAGATTTTTCCTTCTTTTTACAGATGCTTATCCCGAAGACATATGTGAGTTCAACTCCCTTCCACATTCGTGGTTCTAACAAATCAAATTAGCTGCATTTAATGATTTCAACACATTAAGCCATTTTCTTTCCTTTTCCAAAAGGTGCTTTCCTGTGTTCGCCTTTTAAAGTTACTATATTATGTCATCGTCAACTGCTTGGTTTCTATTTGTGAATAGTTTCCCATGGGCATCTTCAAAATTTGGACAAATTATTAGAGATAAGACAGAATAAGACCTTTCTGCATCCCCCAATTTACATCAGCCTGTTTGGATGACACAGTGCCTGTTTGAATTACTTGATGTTCTGGTCCAAACTATGACTTGCATAAGAATTCAAATGTCGAAGAACTATTATGGGTTATAGATTATCATTCTCTTGCATAAGAGTGTGATTAGTGACTGGTTTTCTTTGTTTTGCTTCCAGAACATAGCACTAGAACTGGTGGCTGAATTTGGAGATCAGCATGGAGTGCAGCATGAAAATGTTCTTTTGGCTTCTGAGTTGACATCTCTGCCCTCTGCTGAATCACCAAACATAGAACAACTTGCATTAGGGCTTGAAGATTATGTTCAGAAACATGGAAATGCGTTAATTAGAAAGTGTCTGTCCTGCTATCCAAACAGGTGGAGTACTTTCTTTTTTAGCAAATTATGGCAGTTTCAGACTTTCAATAGGGTAGCATATAATTCTTTATACCGTCATGACAAAATACATGGTACTAAATCTTCACCAGTCAAGTCTGAACTCTATCTTGTTCTGCCAGCAACAACCTGAAGGTGGGGAACGGACTGTCATCCTCACAGAAGCACATGCATGATGAACTGATCGTGGAAGCTGTAGTTATAATCAGTGAGTCATTTGATCCATCAAGTCCATCATGCTTGAAGGCATTTGTTCAAAGAACAGAGGTCAGTTTAATTTGAAGTGGATGATCCCCAATCTGATCCGAGTACCTTTCACTTTGACAGGCTGTTTATGTTATCATGCTGTACATTAGTAGTTTTTATTTTCCATAACTTACTGCTATCATGTTGTACAGCATGTACAAGAATACACCCAGAAAGGGTTGCTAAGTACGACAGATGGAGAATGTTTCAAAATTCATAATCTCAGTGTTTCCAATTGGGTTACATGTGAAATGACTAACAAATAGTCTGCACACCATTTATCTAACCTGTACTTTGTGATTCTAATGGCAGGTACTATATTTCAGAGACTTTGCTCCTTGTTCAGTCCACCACTCAGCCCTGAAAGCACTAAGCAGCATCAAGTGGAGCAGTTACGGACTTTCTTTGAGAAGTATAGCAGATCACGAGGGCTCTGTTTTGCTTGAATGGGAGAGCTTGCCCCAAAATACCCGCATTGACATTGCCCTCCATTGTTACAATAAGAAATATCCATCAGAACTTACCATACTTTTTACTCTCTGAAACTCCTCTATTCTGCTTTATGAAGTTACTCCTTGACTTGCTGCCAAGGTGGTTGTCCCACCATTCAGGCAAAGAGCACAACTTGAGAGAAGACTGGTGAAGAAATCAATCACTCTTGCATTGGATGATTTGAAGGAGAAGTATAGCGGAGTGCTTCTAAGTGCTCATGCACTCAAGGTCTCTTCTGTTGGGAACCCTCTCAGAGTTACATTCATGTTTTCTGGATGTGAGCCAAGTTAAATTGAAATCACGTGCTGAACTACATTCACACTTGTATATGCCCGTCACTTCTGTTCTTCTGTTTCGGTCTTCAGATCCAAAGCTATGCACCTGATCTTGCAAAGAGCATTGCTGGCCTGATTTTGTCTTCTGATGACTCTAACTTCAAAGGTGAATGCTTCAGTATCCTTGGACTGCAGCTGGGAAATATTGAAGAAGATTCAGTAGAAAAATGCATCAAAGATAAGATAATCTCTGCAATAGATATGAATGACTCAAAGCCTCCACAGCTGAGATGCACAGAGACTGCTCCTTTTCTCTTTGGAGATTATCATATGATTCATATCCAAGAACCAGAGTACATGTTGGACGAATGTCAAGAAGGTGAGGAAGAAGACTACACTTTAATGGATTCTTCAAACTGTCACATGTAAGCATGCATCTGTCTCAGCACAGCCTAACTACCATTGGCCTAAAATTTTACACTGTGGGTCTCGGAGACTTTTGTCTTGATTCGATTTTCAATTTGGTACACTATTTTCGGTGGTTAATTCAGAAATTCAACACAACGGCAAATTTTTTGGGAATTTTCTGCAAGATATTGAAATTTTTTTCAGCGTGATGGATGTTATTGAAACTGGTTCTAACGACTTGTTTACTATGAATTACATAAATAATGAAAGCTTATTGTATTGAACAGTTTAAGATAGTACTTTTAATGATATCATCTCATTTATTATTATAAATTTGTGTTTATTGTTAAATTTTTTACAGTGAGACTGTTAACATTGATTTGGATCATAACTTAATGCATGTTTCTCCTTGTGCCCCCTCGAGTCATTTGGCTTCTTTTTCCCTTCTATTTTTGGAAGGTTTAGAGTGAAACCATCATTTATATTTAAAAGTCAGTTATTTAGGAAAATTATTTATTTACCATAAATAAATAAGATTGAGCACATACATACTCTTGCAAAGAAACAATCACAAATTCTTAGGTGAGACCGTCTCATATAAAGATTATTGCGAGATATACTCTTTTAGGAGCGATTTTTTTAAGGTTTTATAATGAGTAATAATATGTTTTACAATGACTTTTAAATTTAGGGGTGACTAATAATTCATTTAGGTGTAACTATAATAATAATCACCACTAAATGAATTATTAATCATCCTAATTAATTATTAATAGTCAGTATAAAAACATTTGTGTGAAGGGGAGCCTTGGAGCAACGGTAAGGTTGTCTTCGTGTGACCAAAAGGTCATGGGTTCGAGCTGTGGAATCGGCCACTGACAAAGTCAGACAAAATCAGGTTAGGCTGCCTACAATTCAACCCTTGGGGTGCAGTCCTTCCCCAGACCCTACGTGAACACAGAATGCTTATGCACCGGGCTGCCCTTTGTGTCATGATATGACTTATAAAGGCTCACACAAGACTTATTAGGAAACGATTGTGTATGTACCACTGCTGTATTTTTATTTGCAAGTTGAAGCATGCCCAAGTAAACTCTGGAACTCAAGGGGGACTGAAAAAAATTATTCAAACAAATTTCCATGCTACTACATGAAATAAATTGTAAAAGAGGAATCGAGATGAATGAATTCTATGTCTTTCTTATATATTATGAACTGAATATGCATGAGAATATATACAAAAGAGAGCCTAGTCGACCCTTCTGTAGCCCTAGCCGCCTACTGCCCCAAGCGTACCTATCAAGTTACCTAACTTAGATACAACACTAACAGGTATATGATAAGAAATGGAATTATACACAAAACCTACCATAATACAATAATACAATAATTCCTTAGTACTCCTCCTCAAGTTGGAGCATGCGGATTAACGATGCCCAACTTGCCTAGAAGAAGATGAAACTGTTTGTTGTCCAGCGCTTTCGTGAAGATATCGGCCAGTTGGTATTTAGAAGGAACATAGTTGACATTCAGCTCTCCTGACACAATCCGTTCTCTAACAAAGTGACAGTCAATTTCAATATGTTTAGTCCGTTCATGGAAAACAGGATTCTTGGCAATGTGTAAAGCGGCCTGGTTGTCACAAAACAGATTGATTGGATACGCCATGAATACCCCTAAGGATGCAAGAAGAGATTTGAGCCAAATCAACTCACTAGTAACCATGGCCATGGCACGGTATTCTGCTTCGGCGGATGATCGAGAGACAGTAGTCTGCTTCTTTGTTTTCCATGAAATAGGAGATCACCCTAGGGTCACGAAATATCCAGTAAGTGAGCAGCGAGTAAGAGGACAAGCTCCCTAGTCAGCATCACAATAGGCGTATAACTGTAGATCACAATTACTTCAAAGAAATAACCCTTGACTAGGATTGCCTTTTAAATACCTTATGACTCGCCTAGCTGCCTCCCAATGTTCTTCCTTTGGCGCTTACATAAACTGGGACAAGATATGGATTGAGTAGGATAGTTCAGGACGAGTCAAAGTGAGATAGATTAATCGTCCGATAAGCCGCCGGTATTGTGTCGAGTCAGGATAGGCGTTGCCGGAAGCGAGTGCGAGCTTGTCGTTGGGCTCCATGGGAAAGTCAATAGGCTTGGCACCTAATAAACCACATTCATCGATGATCACTAATGCATACTTCCGCTGACTAAGAAACACACCATCTAAATTCCGGGCAATTTATATGCCTAAGAAGTATTTTAATGATCCCAAGTCCTTGATATGAAAGCAAGTATTAAGATAAGTCTTGAACTGGTCACAGAGTGCAGTATTGTTTCCTGTGAGAATAAGATTATCCGCATATACTAATAATGCCATGTAACGATCTCCCTTTTTATAAGTAAAAAGAGAATATTCAACATAAGACCTCACAAAATCATATTCAAGGAGTTTGGAGGACAGCTTGGCAAACCACTGCCTTGGTGCCTGCTTCAACCCATACAAGGATTTATGTAACCGGCAAACCTTGGTCGAAGTAGGAGAACGAAAACCAGGAGGCAAGTTCATATATACCTCCTCTTCTAAGTCTCCATGTAGGAACGCATTGTGGACATCCATCTGATGTAAATCCCAACCTCTAGCAGCTGCAACGGACAAAAAACATCGAACGCTGGTCATCTTTGCCACTGCAGCAAAGGTTTCATTGTAGTCGAAGCCCTCAATTTGTTCATCACCGCGAATGACTAGATGAGCCTTGTATCTCTCAATACTGCCATCTGAATGGTATTTTACTTTGTAGACCCATTTGTAGTTAATGGGTTTTTTTCCAGGTGGTAATTCCACAAGACTCCAAGTATTGTTATGTTCTAATGCTTCGATTTTCTTTGCCATAGCCTCTCTCCATTCGGCACTTTTAACTGCTTTATGAAAAAACTTGGGCTCCACAATCTTAGAAATATTAGTCAAATAACATCTATGCGCCTTTGAAAATTTATTGCATGCAACATAATTAGCTATTGGATAAGGCTTACCGGAAGGAACCTTTTGTGGTGACGATACCGAAGAAGAGGGGGTCTTGATGCTAGTGTTGTAGCAGACGTAGTCATGAAGATGTCCCGGTAGTTTCTTCTCTCTTCTCGGTCTGGTAGCCTCAACTAAAATGGGCTGCGTAGATGTAGCCCAGTCACAACTGTTGGCTCGGTTTCAGTCCCTGGGGAGAGTTCCGTGCTGGGCTTGACTTGTCTTCTTTCATCAGACCGAGGCCCAGTTGGCAACACGGCTAAGTGTGATCCGTTGGGCTAGGCTCTCCCCTTATCGTCGACCCTGGGAGCAAAGATCCAGTCCCGGCAGTCCCAATATCAATAATCGACTGGAGACCGGGCCCATCACTAGGCGAGGACACATCCTGGGCCGTGCTGTTGGATTCTTCTTGCGGCCGAATACCCCCAGTCGCTGATTGTGGCCTCGCTAGTAAAGTGTGCTCAGTCCGAGTCTCCTATAAATCATCATCCATAAAATTCATTCCGTTAGATGGAACAAGTGCTGATTTTTCTGCCTACTTGCATCCTTCAAAAGGGAACGTATTTTCCTGAAATATTACATCCCTACTTACAAAAATATCACCAGTCTTAATATCGTATACCTTCCAACCTTTTTTACCATATGGGTACCCAATAAAAACACACTGCCTTCCCCGAGCACCAAATTTATCTTTATGCCTTTGATAATGATGAACATAACATAAACAAAAAAACCTTTATATGTTCATAAGATGGTCTGACTTTGAATAAAACCTCATACGGTGTCTTTCCTTTGAGGATTGAGGATGGTGTCCGGTTTATTAGGTAAGCGGTTGCAAGTATACACTCTCCCCAAAAATCAATGGACAGTTTGGCTTGGAAACGCAAGGCTCGAGCAACATTCAATATATGCCTATATTTCCTTTCAACGCTACCATTTTGTCGTGGTGTATCGACACAATTGATCTGATGCACTACTCTTTTTTCAGGATAAAAATTTTTCATAGGTCTTGATGTGAACTCACTTCTATTATCACTCTGAATTATCTTGACTCTAGTCTCAAACTGGGTTTCAACCATAGCACAAAAATCCTTCACTATTTGGGAGGCCTCACTTTTTTCTTTCATAAGGTAAACCCAAACACCCCTAGAAGCATCATCCACAATAGTAAGAAAATATTGAGCACCACAAAACGATCTCGTGCGGTATGCGCTCCAAATATCACAATGAATTAGATCGAAACAATTGATAGCATTATTCTCACTAATAGGAAAGCTAGCACGAGTCTGTTTTGCCCGACAACACACATCACATAGACTATTCTTACTAGTAGGAATACTTTGAAAACTTTCAGAAAAATTTGACAAAACTTAGTGTGAAGGATGCCCGAGACGGCGGTGCCAAAGTTCATACGTAGAGACCTTGTTGACTTGACCTCGATCAGTCGCTTCATTCTTGTAGTAATATACCCCTCTTCTTGGCTCAGCCACACCAATCAGGTTCCTCGTAGTAAGATCCTGTATCACACACAGTTTTGGGGGGAATGTCACAGTGCAACAAATATCGTCAAGTAACTGCGCAATAGATATTAGACTCCATTTAAGATTAGAAACATAAAGGACATCTTGCAACGTTAACTTAGGATTTAGATGTACCAATCCCCTTTTTACGGCTAACGTTTGTGTCCCATTCGGTAACTCCATGAGTATTGGTTCAATGTTACATATATTATGCAAGAGATTTTCGATTCTTGTCATGTGATAGGATCCCCCCTATTAAGGAGCCAAACACCATTACCAGCTCGGCGGTGAAGTTGAGAACTTTGTGCTCCTCTATGCCTTCTTTGCCGAACGGTTGCACAGCAGGTTGCACAGCACTGGCAACTTCTCGGCCCCCACGTCCGCGACCAGCTCCTCCGTGACTTGCACCATGTCCGCCACGTGCCCGGCCTCGGCCACCTCTTTCTCCCAGCCTGCGGGGTAACCGAGCTCATAACAGTTACGTTCTTCATGCCCATACTTCCCACAATGTGTATATGTGGGTCTTTCGTGTGAGCCTTGGGTTTTTGCTTGATGCGACACCGCAAACACAGCCATGGAGTCTTGCTTGTTATCTTATCCAATCATTACCCTTCTATGATTCGCATCATTACCCTTCTATGATTCGCTTCTTGTTGCACCATATTGAAAATTTTATCCAAGGAAGGAAGAGAATCGAAGGCTAAAATCTGACTTCGTACGGTTGAAAAAGAGTCGTCATCCAATCCCATTAGGAATTGGTGTGCTTTGTCATCTTCAATAAATTTTGCGACTTTTGATGCTGCCTCACACTTAAATGCTGGAATTTTCACATAATTTCCAAGTTCATTCCACAATCCTACAAGTCTATTAAAGAACTCAACTACCTCTTGCTTATCTTGTTTACAATAGGCGATTTGAGCCTTTAACTGATGTATTTTAGGCACATTTGGCATCGAATAACGCTTATGAATATTTTCCCATAAAATTTGGGCAGACTTAACATAAGCGAAACTCGTATGTAGCCTTGGATCGATCACGTTCATTATCCCGGATGTGCCCATGGAGTTCACCATGATCCATGCTCTTCCTTCGGGTGAGCTTTTATCTGTTGGCTCAGTTATGGTTACATCTATGAAACCAATTTTGTTCTTGGCTAATAGAGCCGTTTGTACGGCTTGTTCCCACAGCTCGTAATTTCTTCCATCAAACTTAATCGTGGTGATGATCGCTCTAGGCAAATCTGAAGGGTGTAAGAAATATGGTGATTGAGCATCTATAATAAAAGGTGGTTTCTTGCCATCATCACCCACGGTCTTGGTCCTTGATGCAAGGTTTTTTTTATTTTATTTGAATAAGCTTACTATGTCAGGATCGACTCTGATACCATGAAATAAATTGTAAAGGAGGAATCGAGATGAATGAAGTCTATGTCTTTCTTATATATTATGAACTGAATATGCATGAGAATATATACAAAAGAGAGCTTAGTCGACCCTTCCGTAGCCCTAGCCGCCTACTGCCCCAAGCGCAGCTATCAACTTACCTAACTTATATACAACACTAATAGGTATATGATACGAAATAGGATTATACACAAAACCTACCATAATACAATAATACAATAATTCCTTAATACTACATGTAGTTACAAAATAAATCCGTTACACTACGTGGTATGCATTAGGAGGTGGCAATGGGGTAGGTTTAGTCATACTCTCCTTCATACCCGTTTTCAAAATTAATACTCATATTCATACCGTACTCATCAGATATTGCAAAATTATATCCATACTCATACTCATTGGGTGTAGTGGATATGTGAATTTTATTCGGATACATATAAATAAAAAAAATAAATCTATTTGGTACCCATATTTGACATCAAATAGCCAATGCGTCACATTAACATCAAGCTTCCAGCAACATATCATATCACATTGAATACAGCTAAAAGTTTGCCAATCAAAGTAATAAATTAGCACTTGACAATTATAGTTTCTAACAAAATATCCCACCGAAGTCTCGAATATCATGCAACTCAAAGCAACTAGCAAAATATCCAAGTACAAGTAACAACTTAGAACTTGTATCAGGTATTTAAGTAACCGATATCAATTAATTAATTAATTAGGAGGCTTGCCTTAATACGAATAGATTATCATATTCTCATGCTCATAGTCTGGACTGTTATATAATAGCACTGTCCCAACAACCTGGCCAATACGTCAGTGATCGACTTGACATTGTAGCTCGAGTATTCCACTTAAAGCTAAAACAGCTTACTCAAAATTTTAAAGAAAAAATTTTATTTGGCAAAGTCATTGTAGGTATGTTTCTCATCGAACTATGTCTTTTTGATACTAGTTACTTAAATACCTGTCATGCAAAACTAAGGAAATCAATTTGGGTTTCACTTAACAACAAAATTCCTTCATTTTAAACATACATATCACTATTTATTCTGTTACTTACGTAGTTATGTTTGTCATTTCTCTATTCACAAATGCACATGTTATTGAATTCAAAAAGCGAGGCTTACCGCATGCTAGGGATGATAGTGGGGTGGGGAATCCCCGCCCCCGTCGGGCCCCGCCCCACATTGTGGAAAAATTCCCGTCCCCAATGGGGATGGGAACGGAGATGGGGACATAAATAAATCCCCGAGCGGGGATTGGGATAGAGCGAAAATTTACCCCGTCCCCATCCCTGCTTCCTCGCTTGGAGAAATATCCCCGTCCCTATCCTCATTTCCCTGTCCTCGGTTGAAGAAAAATCATCATCCCCGTCCTCGCGTATTAATTTAAAACTACATATGAGTCATTTATTTATGAATATAATACTAAGGTTATATCGGTAAATTCAGTAGAAAAAGTCTTAGACTGTATTAACTTGTTTTGTGTAATTTGTGCATTGTTAGACTTATGTTGTATAGACTTGTTAAACTTTAATTTAGGTTAGATTAAATTTTAATGAAGTTTGTTAGACTTATATTGCATGGAGCCTACAAGAACTTATTGTACAATTAATTGAGGCTAGGGTTTAGGAATCGCAAATTGTGCTTTCAACCAAGACTTGTAATATACCTATCACAAAGGAGGGGAAAAAATGACGGGTAAAAATTCTTATTGGGGTCCCGTGGGAATTAAATCCCCACTGGGGACAGGGACGGGTAAT
>NCQT01112525.1:10363-28635 GCA_002740465.1 Stenocereus thurberi
GAGTGGAATCAATCTCCAAGGCAGTAAAAACCACATGAGACAACAAATTAATGGCACATTTTGCTTGGATGAGGCATTAGCTAGTACAATCTAGTGAAACTTCTAAACCCAAGAAATAATTGAGGTGTCTAAGATCCTTCATTTCAAAATGTTGATTGAGGAAGGATTTCAACTTACAAATACCATCAACATCATCTCTGATCTAGTAATGATCATATCATCTACGATCGATGGAGCTAGATGAAAATCCAAAAACAAGATAATGAAGCCAAATTTTGAGAACCAAGCTTCGAAGCCTATCTTAGCCCATACAAAGCAAGGCATAAATAGTGTGCATTGTTTGGGGGATGACCACAACCAGGTAGTGATCTCATATAGATTTCTTGGGTCAAATCCCTACACAGGAGCACATTCTTTACATCCATCTAAAATAAACCCTACTCCTTATTTGCAGCAATAGCAAGTAAAGGTCCCACAAAGGTGAAGCGAGTTACAGAAGCTAATAATGACTTCTCATATTCAGTACCATATTCTTGACTAGAGTCAGGAACAACAGAGCGAGCTTAATATCTTTTAATTTCACTAATGGCATGAGTCTTGATTTCATATCTACACCAGGCCCTATGGTAGATTTACCATGTGGTAAGTCAATCTCTCCCTAGGCATTATAATTTTTCCTTCATATCTTCTTGCCAAAGTGAATTAGAACCTACTTCTCTATAAGTTGAGGGCATATAAAGAAAGACAACAGTGAGATAATATTGGTAGTAATTGAGATACCCAAGGAGTATGTGTATCTTATTAGAATGATGAGGCTGAGAGGAATTTTCTAACTGAGGGTCCCGAAGATTCATGATCAGAATCTTTATGAATAGAAAGAGTGAATCAAACACTTCAATACACTTAGTAGTAGGTTGTCACTTGATGGTAGTAGAGAATGTGCTTGGAGATTGACTTACAGGACTTTATTAAGTTTGGAGATAGTGAATATAATTCATATGTTCCTCCTTATTTGGAGACAATTTCATTATAGGATTAGTCAAAAGTCGAATGCCTTGATTGGATACATGAAATTCAGAGATAGATGAGAACATCTTGTGCTCCCAGAATACGTGTCAAGAAGTTTGAAGACATTTAGAAATTCGATCCCAATAGTGAGAACCTTTCTGGTCAATTTCATAACCAAGCAAGCAACATAAGCAAGCTCGTTGATTGAATATGCTTTACTCATAGGACTGCAAAAGAACAAAATAAGCACGACCAAAATACACGATGCTTATTCTAATCGAAAGGTTCACCTATAAGAGATTGATAGACCTTTATTTGACCTAATTTTAGCCCCTATTTGATCACTTTTTCTCATGGTTTTTATATCAAATCCAGATGAGAAAGGATCAAATTGACTTCCTTTGATTCATATTATGCTTATAAACTGGTTTGTCTAATTTTCAGGAGAAAGTATCTAATTTTGATAGAAAGGAAGCCTTTGGGAACAATTTTAGAGGAAAGATAAAGGTCCGACAAGCCCCGGGAGCCAAGCAAAGCAGAATGCAGGAGTGCACAACCCTACTGTAGGACTAGAAACTGCGCACGGGCTGGTGCATGGTTGTGCGCCCTGCCAGTGTGTGGGTGCACAATCGTGCGTCTTCGAAGCACGATCGTGTGTCCTCCCTGTCGCTACGATTTAAGCGATTTTCAGCCTTTATAAAGGGGCTTTTCCTTTCTTTTTAGGGGAGGCCTTTTGTTGGGTTCTAGAGAGGGCCAATTGGTTTATCCTAGCCTCCACAAACCCCTCTAGGGGGAGATTAGATTAGGTTAGTTCTTGTGTACATTTTAAAAGACTTTGGATTCGCAATTGAAGACTAAGTTCTTCTTCTCCTTTTCTCTTTAATTTCATAGTTTTTAATTTATTTGCTATTTCAATAGATTATTGTTTTGCGTTGGTTTCAATGTTTGTTTATGAATTAAAGCTTTGATCTTTGGTTGTGATTTGTTCTTGAGATTGCCAATTGATTCTTGTTTAGGCCTTGACCTAACTTACTTATGCTAGAATTTAAAGATTTTCCTCGCGCCACCAAGTATTCCATGAAATGGTAGAAAGAGCTTTTATTCTTGTTTTGGGGTAATCAACTTATGCTGAAAGTTCAGATCAATTGTCTAGTATGGTTAGAAAGGATGACTAGCATTTGGACATGAAAACAGTCCGGGTCCTAGTTAGATCTAGGGTTGCTACTTTCGTAGTTTAATTGGGTTAACCCCATGAAAATCGGTGGTTAGAACAACTAAACGAGCCTTCGGCCCTTGAGAAAAGGCTTAGGTGAGCTTTAATGGTGCAATCGATCAATTCCGAATCCTAGCATAACTTGGGAAGGTTAGGGTTTGGCTTGATTTGTTGGTTTATCTTAGGTTGAATCATAATCGAAGTCTTTGTTCTTGTTTTAGTAGTTTAGTTCTACTTTTTATCCCCATCCATTTTGCCTAGCTTGAGACGCTTTCTTTGGTTCTGGTACTTAGAAACACAACGCCCTGCGTACGACACCTCGAGTACTCAACGATACACCTTACACTTGGGGTTTATAAATATTAAAACTTTCCCTAACAAGTTTTTGGCGTCGTTTCTGGGAAATTGGAGTTTTCTAATATTGGAGCTTACTTAAGTATTCGAGACTAGGCTGCTATTTGAAAAAAAAAATATTTTTTTAAAAAAATGCCTGTTTTCCACTTTCTTTAGCATAAGCATGAATTATTTTGGAGATATTATGATAGATTGCATGCTTTTCTTGCTCACTATGGTCATTGCTTGGATAAGTCGAAAATTGTGAGTATTATTGATGAGACTGTGAACTGTGAGACCCGTGCTCTTTTGGAGCATTGGAATTTTTGTGCTAAAAACGTTTATGAAGCATGGGATTTGTTCGATTGGTTGGCTGGGGATACTTATGAATTTAAGACTAGTTGTGCTAATTTTTTCTCCCCATCCCTTTATATCCTAATTATGCTCTTCTTGTGTGTGACATTTGCAATTGTTTTGACCATGACAGTAATTCTTGTCCTCATGATATTACTGCTGATGGTTTTACTAGACTTTCTAGCATGATTGAGACAGTGATTGAGCAACATCATAAGCTTACTAATTTTCTGCGGGAGCATGATCTATCACGTGAGACTAACCCTAGGTTTCGTTCCCCTGAACCTAATGTTAACTTGTGTCATGATGGAGAGTCTTTTCCAACTCTGGAGTCCGGACTAGAGGAATTATTTGATCCTCCCTCGACCACTTTGCCCCCTGTTGCTCTATCCTCACCTAACATCCTTAGGGATAACACTGCATCTTTCACGACCTTCCCTGATTCACCTTACCCATTAACTCAGTCGACGGGGTTTGGAGTGGGTGAGATATTTAGTATTGATGTCAGTGTTGATGAGGATGATTCCTATTGTGGGTCAGACAATATAGCTATTAAGGAGCATGATCCTAATGAGACTCTTGTTGGGAGGCTTGGTGTAGATGTTGTGTTTACAGTTTACCTAGTCTTGATCATGATGACCATATGTCCCCCGATCCCCTCGACATTTTTCATGCTTCTCCTTTAGGTTCACTACCCTCCCATCCCCCTGAGTGTCACGATTGGCCACTTGTTGATTCTCATATTGTGCTTGAGGGGAATAAGGTCGACTATTCTGAGACTCTAGGTACCTTTAGAGGGTATAACTCCTCTCTTTATCCTTACAGTCTGTACCTAGAGTATGTACCTAGAAAAATTATCTTGATTATTACCTTAACTATTCTACCAATTTTTCTAAGGTATTTGGTAAGTTTAGGAGAGCAGTCACTATCATTTTTGGATTCATGTTTTTGTGCTCTTACTTACATCCATCTGAGTTGTATGCTCATGTGTTCGATAAGCTCTTGTGAGCTTTGACCACATTCGAGTTTCGGACTCGAGTCATAAGAGACTAGGAGGAGTGGTTGATGCTCCTCCAGCCTCCTAGAGCACCATCTTAACGAGGCATAGTTTAGGTGCACACAGCACCTAACCTGGTATGATCGTTCTAACCCTTCTCTTTTCTTCGCTTTTCTTTTCTTTCTTTTCTTTTTATTTAGTAGTGGATATTAGGTTGTGTTTAGTTATGGATATTAGGATTCTGTTTTTGTTGGTGATCAACTTTGAGGCGAAATTTGGGATGTTGTTGAGCCAACTGAGAGCTATGATCACCTTTTTGCTCTGTTTTCTTGTTTGTGTGTTTTGTTCTTTGTGTCTTATGTGTGTGATTTTGTTTTCTTTGTTTGTGTGTATTTTTGTGATTGTTGCGACTCCTTAGCTCTCAATGAGGACATTATGAGATTTAGGTATGGGGGTGGGGTCACATACCCTTTTGCATTTATTTTTGGGGCCACATACCCTGTTGGGATTATTTTTGTTAAAATTTTTCGATTCTTGTTTAATTTTTCATACTGGCTTTGGGAAAACTTCATACTATTTTAATCAGCTTAAAACCCTTGTGCTTTCACTATTAGCTTGTATGTAAGCAGGATGTGCATGATAGATCTTCTCAGCATGTCATTCTAGGCCCTAATTCTAACCCTAATCGTTCATTATCGATGTGTAATCCAATCCTTATCTATACCATCATCCTTAGCTCACTTGTCTTGTACACGGTTACTTTAGTCCTTGTTTGCTTTTCCAAAAAAAAGAAAAAAATGAAAAAAAGAAAAGAGAAAAAGAAAAGAAATAAATAAAAATCTAAAATGCCAAGTATCCTTTTGAGGCGTGCACTACGGGGTGTTACCCTTTGAGGCAATATTGCTATTAGGAAAGCTTTCTTTCTGTGTTCATAAGTTAATAATATAGTTTATATCAGTCAAGTAGGATTGAGTCGATTCTAGTAAGCTTGAGTCCTAAGATGATGAGACAGTTGCACATCGAGCACTAGGATGGATTCAAAGTTTTGATGTACAGTGGGGTGAGACGTTAGTGCTTTGATATCATTTATGGGGGATAGAGAGCCTTGTTGTGTATATTATGTCCATGTACGGGCTAATATTTTTGTTATAAGTGATTTGATTAGTTAGAACTTGTACAGCTTTTTCTCTTGAATATTTCTTTGAGTTTTGTTTATAAACCCAAAAAGGTTTTCTATTTTTCTTTCTCTTTTTATTTATTTATTTTTAAAAATTTTGTGGGTATATCTTCTACAACCCCTCATGAGACCTCACTCGTCCACTTGAGGGAATCTAGGGGTTTAAAAGGCTTATTGCATGCACTAAATGCAACTGCGACTCCTGCGACAGTGAGTTAGGTTCCTAGATTAGTTTTTATTTTCATTTTGCTCTAGGATGAGCAAAAGGTAGGTGTGGAAGTATTTGATAGACCTTTATTTGACCTGATTTTAGCCACTATTTGATAACTTTTTCTCATAGTTTTTATATCAAATCTAGATGAGAAAGGGTCAAATTGACTTCCTTCGATTCATATTGTGCTTATAAACTGGTTTGTCCAACTTTTAGGAGAAATTGTCTAATTTCATAGAAAAGAAGGCTTTGGGAATGAATTTGAAGGAAGGATAAATGTCCAACAAGCCCCGGGAGCCAAGCGAAGTAGAATGCAGGAGTGCAAATCCTGCTGCAGGACCGGAAGCTGTGCATGACCATGCATCCTTCCAGTGCGTGGGTACACAACCGTGCGTTCTCGAAGCGCAACCATGCATCCTACCTGTCACTGCCATTTAAGCGGTTTTTAGCCTTTATAAAGGGGCTTTTTCTTTATTTTTAGGGGAGGCCTTTTGCTGTGTTTTGGAGAGGGCCAATTAGGGTTTATCTTAGCCTCCACAAACCCCTTTAGAGGGAGATTAGATTAGGTTAGTCCTTGTATATACAATTGAAGACTAAGTTCTTCTTCTCCTTTTCTTTTTAATTTCATGCTTTTTAATTTATTTGCTAGTTCAATAGATTATTGTTTTGCATTGGTTTCAATGTTTGTTTGTGAATTAAAGCTTTGATCTTAGGTTGTGATTTGTTCTTGACAAGGCCAATTGACTCTTGTTTAGGCATTGACCTAACTTGTTTATGCTAGAATTTAGAGATTTTTCGCGCCCCCACCAAGTGTTCAATGAAATGCTTGAAAGAGCTTTCATCCGTGTTTTGAGGCAATTGACTTATGCTAAAAGGTGAGGTCAATTGTCTAGTATAGGTAGAGGGAATGACCAACATTTAGACATGAAAATAGTCAGGGTCCTAGTTAGATCTAAGGTTACTACTTTTGTCGTTTAATTGGGTTAACCGCATAAAAATAGGTGGTTAGAACAATTAAACTAGCCTTCGACCCTTGAGAGAGGGCTTAGGTAATGGTGCAACTGATCTAGCATAACTTGAGAAGGTTAGAGTTTGGCTTGATTTGTTGGTTTATCTCAGGTTTAATCATAATTGAAGTCTTTGTTCTTGTTTTAGTAGTTTAGTTCTATTTTCTATCCCTATCTGGAGACGCTTTACTTAGTTCTGGTACTTGGAAACACAACTCCCTGCGGATGAGTACTCAATGATGCACCTTGCACTTGGGTTGATAAATATTAAAACGTTCCCTGATAGAGATTGATATCCACTTACAGGAGACGAAGTGAGGTAATATTATGAACCATAGTAAGAGCAGCTTCTCCCCAAAATGCTTCTGGACGATATGCGAATATTATCAATGCATGAATAGTATCTATAATATCTTGGCATTTTCATTCTGCCATTCCTTTTGTTGAGAAGTTCCAGGACAAGAATGTTGAAGAGTGATCCAATTTTGGGAAATAAAGCCAGAAATCTCTCTTCCTCGTATTCCATGACATTATCACATTGAGAAGTTTTGATTTTGTAGGAAAATTGAGTACGCACCAGATATGGTTGCAAAGTTATAATATGTCTTCTGCAATTCTTATCAACCTTTAAGAAGGGAGATCCACACATATTTCGAATAGCCATCAACAAAAAGTACAAAGTATTAAATCGACTGCCCAACTATCAAAACAGACTAAATCAAATAGTGCACTTTTTTTTTCGATAATTGGTGACCTATAAAAGTAGGTACTGGAATAAGCTTGCACCCCTAATCTGTAATACTACTTGTAAGCGATGCTCTATCTATGAAAATATTACATAAACAATTCTAAGCCAGACATGGGTTTGATCTAGTGTTGCGATATCGACTCAAGTTTTTGGTGAAATCTAGTTGCCATTGTTTGAACGATCATTCAAGTCAATATCAAGTATCAATCGCATGGAACCTTTGTATGACTTAATATTCTTGAATAGAAATGACATGTTCACTACTCTCATTTTCTTACAAACGAAACCATTTCCAATTACTAGCATAGTAGATATATCTCCATGAACAAACTTGAAATTGAATTATAAGAATATAATTGAACCATTTACGACAGTGCAAATATGGTTGTAATTGATTTTGTTTTCTACCAATGATAAACATATTCTTTTAACGAAGCATAAAAAATCATTTACAATGGATTACACTGTCGTAGATAACTTAAAAGCTTTCATGGAAGAATACACCCTTTTACGATAGAGGTAATGATTGTCATAAAAGATAACACAATTTTTACGATGGAAATAAATCACCATTGTAAAAGGATGTGATACTATTTATGACAAGGTCTTCTACAACAGCTCACAATATAGGGTAAAAATCATTGTAAAAGGTCATTAATGAGAATTTATATGCCAAGGTAGTGTATAGATGATAACTATTTGATTGCTTCAGACTATGCAAACTATTAAAGAGGAATGCTCAAGATCTCATCTAACATATTTAAAAGTGGATAAGAGTAAGGCTATGATTTCATAGGGTGGGATTTCTTGGAGATCTTACGATGCTTATTTGGACTGCTCAAGTTGTGGGTACAGTTGATTTACTATATAACAACATCCTTGAGTGTTTAAGCAAGAGTTTTTCCTATATTTCTTTTTAAGTTAGCATATGCAACCAATGATCGTCCTACTTCAATGAACATAGAGAGCAACATCTTACTGCAAAGACAACATAAATGCATCAAATCTTTAATATCTACTTGAGCCTATGACTAAAGTGAGATTGGAACCCCATTTTATTGGTCTTCTAGACCCATCAGTTGTCTAAATAGATTTTACATTTGGAATCCATGAGTCTGATATAAAACTCCAACGCCATCTTCTAACACATGAGTGTATGGAATACGCCACATCTTTCTTAGAAAACTTGTTAAGAATGAGTAAGAGTATATCATTAGCACCAGAATAAATATGTTGATGTAATCAACTTCAATTAATCAATGTGATTCATGTAATTAGAGCTTCTAGTATGATAGCAACTGAAGCTCAACTCCTCAAGCCTATCAAGTCTATTTGAATGAACCCAATAAAAGGAGACATCAATTGTCAAAAGAACAATAGTTAAATTCCACGAGCTCACATTGTCAATCTACTAAACTTCTACAATACGATTACATTATTTAAATTAAACTACTATAATATGGCTGCATCGTTTAAATTCTAAACATGTGCATAGTTCAAATGAACAATATTTATGCATGATTACTAATTCACACTAGTCCAGGTATGCGCTAAGTTGGATTCCATTCTTCGAAAGTTTTGGTAGGAGGTTAACCTAGGCAAAACAACATTATTTCCTTGCTTGCCTTCTAGTGAAATAGGCTCTTGTAAACCTAAGCACTTAGGCAATTAAGGGTTTTGAATGTCTAGGGATATTGATAGAGATCTTCCGTTCAAATTAGGTGGTTTGGCTTAATCAATCCCAACAATTTAGGACTTTAGTCTTATTAATAAGTATGCTAGTCAAGCCAATAGGCTTAACGATTGACTGATCACTTGCAGTTCCACATGGAAAACATGAGGGGGATGTAGCAAGGATAGGGCGCTTTCTGAGGAGGAGAGTGTGGATAACATTCTAAAGGTTCCCCCTCCATAAGCCATCAGAGAGATTTTAGGAGGTAAAAATTTGCTAACAAATTATAGGACGCCACGTGTAAAATAAAATAATTTTTATTTGGCTGATTAGGAGCTGCCACTTATAAATTTGGCTTTGGCGACTCCATTTAAATGGGATCAAATTATGGCCAATCAGAAGCTTCCGTGTGTCATTGATGATGCAGAAAATAATATTTTTTTCTTTTAAAATTAAGAAAATAATTACTAAGATATGGGCCTAAGTCCAATGTCCAACTTAAACCCTAGCCGTCGAGCCTATAAATAGGGGTTCTTCCCCCTCATTTTAAAAAGGGGAGCTCAACATTCAGTATCCTATAAGCTCTAGAACTCAGACTACAGATGACATCCAGTACCAAGCAATAAGGATCAAAATCAGCTAGCTGAACATCTTCTACACCCTTAAATTGAAGTCTACCTCAGAATTCTTCATCCAGTTCATTGATGGAGATCAAGCAACCTTGCCCTCGCATCGATTAATCTGGCCAACTATATTAGACATTCAACAGTGCAGAATTCAAAAACTCATATTGCAAGCGGGCATCCAGCTACCAGGCTAGAAAGTTCAAAACTTGCAAGCTTCTGAGTCAGCAGTCAACCAACTACAGATCAAGATCAAGAACGATTTCAGGGTTCTTTAGCTAATTCAGCATCAACCGAGATCAAACATCACACCCTCAGAAGACTTAAGTTACTAGGAGATCGAATTAGAGGACTACATCATTGTATTGAATTCTGATATTGTACCTATATACAACATTAATAGAAAGATTCAATTTGTTTCTCAATTTCTTGTCTAATTTATTTTAGGCTCGAAATCTGTGTTTACAAACCTTTGGCATGCTTGGTGGGACTTCTCTGCCGCTCATCTCTTTCTCCGAGGGAACAAGTTCTACACTCCCTTAAAAAAGAACTGGCTCCGAAGAACGCCATTCTTCAATCTTTGAAGAAGGAGACTATCGGATCTACATTCAAAGGATCTGCAAAGGCTAGTATTGCATTTGGCAATCGAAGCACCAGGGTGATGACTAGAGGCTTGACCAAAACCGCTGCCTTCATCACCTTAAAGCAACAAGTCGTGGCTCCAACTTTGCAGTCACGTAAAACTCAAAAATTTGGCTCAAACTTGCCTTCTGATGCAGCCAATCAAACTGCTTGTCTTCCTAGTTTAATACTAAAGCCTCTTGCTATCTTCAATACAAGGAAGATTCTACCATGTGGATTGGATGAATTCCAAAACCTACATCAACCCTGTTTTCCAACCTTTAAGCGAGAAGGATGATGAATATGGTAGTAGTGATTCTTCATCAACATTTTCCAGGGATTCAGTTCTCTCACAAATTGAAGTCGAATCCTCTGACGCTATCGTCATGCCATTCATGGTGATAGAGACTATCAACTTGGAGGAACAACTGACAGACATGAAGGCAACTCTAGAAAGACTCTTAAAGGAAAATGTGGAAAAAGATGCTCAAATCAAGCGTCAAAATAAACATATTGCTTATTTAATAAAGAAGTTGGGAAAGCAGACATCCGAAGCCTCCAACAAAGGTTCAGGTAGCGAAGATTCGAACAAAGAGTCTAATCATAATGAATAGTCTGATAATGAATGCAAACCAAAGAAGGAATCATCCTTGAGCTCGATGTCAGTTGAGCAAATTCAAAACTTGATAGTTGATGAAGAAGGCTCATGTCGGAGGGGATTCTCATAAAACTCACTTGTATAAGAAACGTTATACAAAGAGGATTAATGCACTTCATATGTCTCATGGCTATCAACCTCCCAAATTCAAACAATTTGGCGGCAAGGGTAATCCCTAGCAGCACATCGCTCACTTCATCGAAACCTGCAGTAATGCTGGCACTGAAGGAGAACAATTTGTGAAGAAGGAATTGCATTTGACTAGTACACAGACCTAGCCTCTGAGTCCATTGATAGTTGGGGGCAAATGGAAAGTTAGTTCTTGAATCGCTGCTATAGCACACACCCATGTAGTCAGCAAAATAGAGTTGACTAACAAAAGGCAATGGAACAGTGAGCCAGTCACTGATTACGTTAATCATTGGCGTGCTCTCTTTCTAAAGTGTAAAGACCATTTGCCTGAGTCTTTAGCTGTTGAGATGTGTGCCCAAGGGATAGATTGGGGTATACTTTATGCCTTATAAGTAAACAAGACCAAAACATTCTAAGAATTAGTAACATGAGCTCATGACATGGAGCTGACAATTGCCTACAATGGAAGACAACTTAATAATGATGAATCAGTGACATCATCAAGTAATAAAAGCTCCATGCATAGAGACTTTGAAGAGAAAGCATGTTCTTATTCTGAGCCTGATACATCAGAAATGTTTGACAAACATTTAAGAAAGAACTTATAGAACTTGGAAGAACTAATGATCCTAAATATTGCAAGGATCATAGGATCATCAGTCATCCTATAGAGAAGTGCAAATTATTCAGAAGACAGGCCCTACAACTTGTAAAAGAAGAAAAATCACATTAGACGAAGAAGGCACCGAAGAATCTGATTGATTGTCAATTAAAAGTCATATTGGAAAGTGCTTTAGAAGAAAGTGACCCAAAATTGGCATTTAGGGGGGCAGACTTCCAAGCCAGCATCTATAGACTCCTAAGTCATCAAAGAACTTACAGACTTTCGAGTCACTCCTTGTATAGACTCAAAGACTTTCAAGTCACTCATTGAAGACTTTCAAGTCACCAAACTCTACGACTTCTAAGTCTGCCTTTACAGGCTTCTGGGTTAGGAAACACTAAGACTTCTAGGTCAACTTCTATAGACACTTGAGTCATCAAACTCTGAGGAGTTGAAGTTAATCCTGCCAAACTTCAAAGTCAGGTTTGACAAAGGTATCAAATCTTGTGGACTTCCAAGTCAAACTTTTAAGAATTCGAAGTCGTCGAACTCTTACAAACAAAACTCTTGACTCTCAAGTTATCAAAGACTTTTAAGTCAACTTTACAGGCCTTCAAGTCATTGATGCCATAGACTACCAAGTCATCAAACCCTCAGACTCCTAAGTTAGCAAAGTAAGAGACTATCAAGTCATTTAAATTCAAGACTCCTAAGTCATCAAATTTCGACAACTCCCAAGTTGTCACATTAGAAGATTTTCAAGTCATTAGTCAACGAACTCGAAGACTTCAAAGACAACGTAACCATATGTTTAATGAAGAAACGTCATTCCTAAAGATTTCTAAGTTATAAAACAATGTCAACTCTTAAGTCACCATTAGGACTTTCAAGTCCAAACTTTTAGACTCTCAAGTCAGCGCAGACTATCAAGTCACCCACATGATGCTCGAACTATCAAAATCAAAGACTTCCAAGTTGGCTAAAGAATATCAAGTCAACAAAATTACAGACTTGAAGTGAATTCAACGGCTCATAAGTCATCAACATGGTAGACTATGAACTCATCAACGATATAAGTTCTCAAATAATTAAAGCTTAAAGTTTCTCCAGTCAGCTAAGTTATAGACTCACAAGTCAAATAGAGTCGTTGACTCTTAAGTTATATCGAAGACTTTCAAGTCAACCTTAATGGCCTTCGAGTCATTGTTGTTATAGACTCTTAAGTCTCTAAAGTCAAAGACATCAAAGTAAGAGACTATCAAGTCAGCAAAATTCAAGATTCTTAAGTCATCAAATCGCGAAATGACTCCTAAGTTGTAAAACTCTCGGACTTGTAAGTCTCTGACTTCCAACTCGATTTTTTTAAGACTTCAAAGTTATTTTTTCAGGACTCCTAAGTCAACAAAATTGTTGACTGCCAAGTAACCAACTAGACTCTCAAGTTATCAAATTTCAAGTCTCTCAAGACATCGAAGATAAAAGACTACCAAGCTGTCAAAGCTCTAGACTCTAAAATCAAGAAAGTTCTAAGCTCTAAGTTATCAAACTTAAAGACTTGCAAGTCACAAGTCCAAGACGCTTAGCCATCAAAGTAAAAGACTGTCAAGTCATTTTGTCAAATGTGTTGACTCCTAAGTCACTAAGCACATTTTCAAATCATATGAACAGGCTTCAAACAGTCACCAACTTGTTACAAACTTTTAGAACGCCTTCAAGTTGGGGGCAACAGCAAGGTTGCATTCTCCTTCACATTAGTGATATAGGCATCTTCTTTTAGATTAGAATTAGTCTTTTCCTTCAAGTTGAGCACTGACAATGTGGAAAGTCAAGCTTTTGGTGTCTGATCAGAAGGGCCATATCTTTCCTATCTGATCGGAAGAATCAAGTCTCTGTCTGTGTGAAGAAGTCAAGCCTGCACTTTCTGATTAGAGAAGTCACCTTCGCTGTCTGATTGGACGAGTCATGCCTCATCTGTCTAATCCAAAGAGCCAAGATGTTGTTTTCTGATCGGGATAGTTGCGTTCGCTATCAGATTAGATGAGCCAAGCCTTCTCTTTCACTACTAGAAAAGAGATTTCTAACGACGAATTAATTGATCATTGAAAGTGCAATTTTTTGTTGTTAAAATATTTAATGACAAAAAAAATGTTGGTCGTTGTTGGTCGTTATTGGTCCCATTGTTAATAGTTTTAACGATAACTTGAAAATTTTCATCGTTATTTAAAGCAACAAGAAACAAGATTTCATCGTTATTAGTTGACTAAATAACAATGAACGATATATGATTAACAACTAAATTAATTGTCGTAAATTTAAATAACTATAAATACAAAAAGTTAAATTCATGATATTAACAATGAATTTGGTTTATTTTTGTTTCTCATGTCAAGCTTAATGACCAATGATATTCATCGTTGAAAAGTACAACTAAGCANNTATTAACGATCAATACTTTATCATCGTTAATAATGTTATTAACCTCATAAGTATAATTTATCAAATTTAATTTAAATCAATGTAATTGACAATTGACTAGATAAATCAACGAAATAATACCAACCACAAACTTGAATTGATACATATATTTATTGCATTGAATACATTAGTATGCGAATATACGATACAAAACATAACCAAATAATAAAAGCATCATGAAAACTCCTATTCTAGAAAACAATCATGGACATTAGGAAATTATTCTTATAGTCGATATCTGAATACAGGCAATGGTAAAAAAAGAGGGGAGATAAAAGGTCCGCTGATGATCCAACATCTTCATCAACTATCAATGAGAACTAGGGAAGTGTTAGAACATGAACAAGTGTCCCGCATCTTCAAGCATCTACAAAAAGCAGAGATCCGGAGATCAATAAAACTGAATTTACATACATATCATGCTTCTTTAAGAATCTGCGAAAAAGAAAGCGACTTATGTGACCCGAACAAGCATTACTTACTACACAAATTACCACTGCAACACCAATGAGTAGACTGCAGTAGTAGCAGCAGATTGCAAGTGCAGGAGCAGTATACAGCGACAAGTGCACTAGCGGCTGCTACAGACTGCTGCCAACCAAATCAAACAACTGCATCGCTTTAAACTATCGTGGCAGTAAGGCGGTTCAATAGATTCCAACAAATTATGGCATACATGACCATTCGGAAAACATTCAAGTGAAAGCTAGAAGCTATTTATGAAACTTCAGTGGAAAGACTCAACCTTGCAAATATAATAAATGCACACCACCTAGAGCCAATCTAGTCAAACATAAACCACTTAGAGCTAATGGAGTCATATATTCAAAGTACAACTCAACCAAACTATGAGATCTTTAGATGCAACTGAATACAAGGAGAGTAACCAAAACAAGGACAATGATCGAGATACACAATTTATTATCCCTTAAGTAAATCAAGTAGCATAGTAAGAGCAAATTCAAAGCCAAAAAGAAGGACCATTAGCTAATTACATAATTTTTTAAAGGACCCAATTTATACCTTTAAATATTTTTTGGTTATCCCAAAAGACAATCAGGTAGAAACAAATTGCTTGCCCATTAAAAATCCTCATGATCAGCTCCAAGTGACCAATGTTTTGCTCACATATCTCTGTAAGATAATAAGAAAAACCCACATTATATGAGCATGAGAACAATGGCAACAAATATGCAGCAAATTGCTAGAAAATTTAACAATCTAAACATAGAATCAACTTCAATTGAACAAGACATATATTATGTAATTCATAAAAACTAGTAGCCCTTCAACAGCTAACTACTAGGGAGGGGGAGAAGTGGTAATTACTGGACCAAACACGTAGCATTCACCAGAACAAACATGCATAGATTCAACAGATCACTAAACCTGCATTGTACCTTTAATAACAACTCCCCACTGTTATAATGCCCTTTCTCATAATCAAGCACTCAGAATGCATAATACTGACTCAGTTTTAGACATTTACTCCCTTTGCTTGGGGGGTGCAGAGGAGGGGTTCAAAAGCTGTATAGTGAGCAATAGGAATTCGTAACACTGCAAATACTTTACTCGACACATTTGAACAAGTGGGGAATTGGGGTTAAAAGAAAAGGACATTCGCATCAGTGAAGTCCTACAAAGTTATGAGATATTTGTCCTATAATCAATCCTGGTTGTCATGTCTTTGTTTTCCCTGAGTATGATAGTTATATGAACTCAGCTACAAAAATATTCATCTATCCGAGACAACAACATAGTGAGACCAAATCAAAGCCAACAACATAGTGAGACCAAATCAAAGCCAAATATAATAGGACTAAGATGAATACAACAGTAGTAGATAGCCTATGAGAAAATTCATAAGCACACAACATAAGACAACCAAGAGGGATATGTTATATGCACACCTTGAGTAAGAAAAAGACAACAGAAAAGCTGACTAGCGATCAAAATTTTTGCAGCCAAAGTGTTCGGTGATTGAGCGTGTGCCAAGTAGGTTGGTTTCATACATAGTCAGTGCAAGTAACGGAGGTGAAACTGAAGGAAAATAGAGGATTGCCACTCAACCGGCTGCATACAGTCATTGGCAACTTCCATTAAGTGATGTAATTAGGCCGTAAGGGAGATCCCTGCTGCATTAGGAATAAAGAAAAGCACTGCCTAATTAAAAGTGATTAAATAAAATTACTTAATAGATTCATTAAATTATAAGAAGGGAAGAAGGGAAAGGCAATTCAACCTTAAAATCAAGTAGAAAACAAATGCTTAGTTTTAGAAGATAGTTGAATCATAGAGATAGTTGAAGAATTAAACCAGTTAATTTATTCATCCTCTAATGATTTCATTGGAAAATTAATTTTAACACCCTCAAACTAAACCCCAAAAGTTGTTTACCCCTAAATATTAACTCATAATTAATTTGGCATTAAAGTAAATTGTCCATGACCATAAAATCTTCAATAAGGAACTATCTAAATAGCAAGTAGCGAATGACATCTCTATTTGCCCTCTTTTTTTTCCTTCTCTTTACACCCCTTCTTTACCCTACTCTACAGTTGGAATAAAACATGTTTCTTATTTCACAGAGTGTGCATCACTAAATCCAAAACTGACCAGGAGATCTCACCATAGAATTATTACTCTATCCAAGACTAACCACAATTTTGGTCCCAAGTTAGGTAGGCAAGGGCATAAACAAGGTTCCTTTCACCAACAAAAACTAGCATTTCCAATTAGCCTATACATGTTTTAGAAATTTTACTACTTCTTGGTTTAGAAAGCCCTCTAAATTCAACCCTTACTAGGAACCTGGAGATTCCTTTTAATTTCCAACAATAAAGCTATACAATAATTCAACCAACTAAATTGAGCACTGGCCAAACATAACATATTATCCAAGATATTCACTCACTAGCTATTACAAGAATCTTAAATAATTTGCACAACTTAGAATGGGGAATAGAGAGAGATTGGACACTCGCCTGGCAGTAATATCACTTAGAGTTGCATGGTCTATAATTCTAATTACGACTGAAGAATAATGTTACGTGGGAGTGAAGATGAAGAAATTCAAAAGAATAGCAAAATTTTCTCAATTGCTATTGATTTCTCAACAGCAATCAAATCAAACATAGCACAATAAGAAAATAAAGATGCCTCGAATCATAAGAGAAGGAGAGGAAGATGGCAGCAGAAAACCAGACCTGAAGTAATAGAAAAGAATTCCACAAAGATTGGCTATCTTCACGAGATGTTGAAGGTTTGCTAAAGTGTGTACCTACGTGAGAATTGGAGCAGTTTAGGGTTTTTCTATGTTTTTTTAGTTGAGTTATTTTGAAGAGTTTAGCAAGTTAATTTATCAATAAGTTTATTGATTTCTCTAATAATTTTAACTTAAAGTGGGAAATTATAATGAATCTTTGAAATTAAAATTTTATTTTCCAACCTGTTAACATTAAGAACTAAGATTCTAAAAGTAGCAAGACCTACTTTTTCGTTCCTTATCTAATGATGATTTTTGGATAAAATTAGATGACCAAAAATCACTTTTGTCGTTATCATTGACATTTAACAATGAGTTTTATATGTGGTCGTTAAAGAGTGGTCATTAAAAATCTAATTTCTAGTAGTGTTTCTGATCAGAAGAGTCGCCCTTGATGTCTGATAGACGAGGCCAAGTCTACACTGTCTAATCAGATGAGTCATCTTTGCTGTCTGACCGGATGAGCCAAACCTTTACTTTCTGATCAGAAAAGTCGCCTTCACTATCTGATAGAAGAGGCTAAGTCTGTACTGTCTGATTGGATGAGTCACCTATGTTGTCTGATTGGACAAGTCATACCTCATCTGTCTGATCGAAGGAGCTAAGTTATTGCTTTCTGATCGTGATAGTTACGTTTGCTGCCTAATCGGATGAGCTAAGCCTTCTCTTTCTGATCGGAAGAGTTGCCTTCGCTATCTGATGAAAAAAGTCAAGTCTCTGCTGCTTGATTGGAGGCGTCTAAACGCCTTCTCTCTCTGATAGTAGGAGTTAAGCCCTTCTTGTTTGAACGGACAAGTCAAACCTTCACTTTCTGATAGCAAGCACATGTCTTAACTATCTAATTGGAGGGAGCGCACCTTCATTGTCTGAATGTCTTTGTTGTTTGATCGGATGAATAATGTCTTCGCTATCAGACTGAAGAAGTTCTGCCTTCACTATTTCAGTGGAGAAGCCATGCCTTCACGAATCTGACGGAAGAAGTCGCGACTTGAATGAAGAAATCCAAAGTTGATCCCAAAAAGATTAACTGAGAGAGTCTCCTATGAAAAATCGAATTTGTGGCAAGAAACGATTTCTCATCTTAAAAGTTAACCCCACTTCGCGATCTAATTGGAGGAGTTGCGGCTAGAAAAAAGAAATCCAAAGTCCACACGAAAAAGATTAAGTCAGGGAG
>NCQT01112555.1:16885-28137 GCA_002740465.1 Stenocereus thurberi
TGTGGTTGAATGATGGGGGGATGGCAGCCCCTTCTAGAATTTTCGGCATAGCCTTTGTGACACCCTCGCCTACAATATCCCAGAAATATTGGTAGAAGAATGGGTGTAACCCGTCCGGTCCAGGTGCCTTTAATGGATGCATGTGGAAAACCGCCTCTCTGACATCCTCAGCAGAATATTCATGCCAGCGTTGACTTTGGGTTGGACATGTTGCAGCCTGGCCGGCATGGATGAAGAGAAGAGGTTGTTAAAGAAGTTGGTGATGATGTCCGCCATGTCATCAGGGCTCGTTTTTTCTATTCCGGCCTCATCCACTAGACATGAAATATGATTCATGACTCGCCTTGCTGATGCTGTAGCATGAAACCATCTTGAGTTAGAGTCTCCATACCATAAGAAATCAATCCTGGATCGCTGGAGCCAAAGGATCTCCTCCTACCGTCGGAGAAGGCTAATTTTGGAGAGAATGTCATCCTGTTGCTCAATGTCACGAGTGCCTTTGAGGGATAATTCAAGATCACGAATCTGACGCTGGACGTGCCCAAATTCCATAAAGTTCCAAGCTGAAAGGTCTGAAGTACATCTTTTGATGCTCCGATCCATGTCAGGGGCCGAGGAAAGTGTTCCCAAGTGGTTCCAAGCTCGTTTAATAACCTCACCACACCCTTCGTGGAGAGCCCACATATTCTCAAATTTGAAGCTTCGTTTGGTGCTGCTTCTAGTAGTTTCTTGGCGTGCTCCTTTAAGCTTGAGTTGAATAGGGAGATGGTCAGAGAGCTTTGCATTAATATGGAAGACTTTCGCTTCTGGCAACAACAAGGACCACTCTAGGGATGCCATGAAACGATCTAATCGCTCTTCTACTGATTGAGCACCGTTCCGCTCATTCCACCAAGTGAATTCATACCCCAGTAACCAAGGTTGTGCAAGTTGCATGCTGAGAATGTGTCACAGAAATTGTCAAGGATAGCTTGCGACTTTTCAGGCCCACCCTTCTTTTTGAAGTTATAAAAGATCTCGTTGATGTCTCCACCTAGTAACCACGGTAGATCAGAACGGCCATGAAGGTCCGAGATGAAGTCATAAGTCTTGGCCTTATGCTGTGAGTCCTAGTAGACGTATAAACCAATAAAGTCCCATTCTTGTGACCCTCCAAAATCACGTATTATCACATCAACATGGTGTAACGACATGGTGAGTAAAGTGACATTAAGGCCTTTCTGCAAGAGCAAGGCTACTCCTCCATGTCGCCTTCTAGCGTCAGCGACGACCCCTTCGTAGCCTTTAATATTTTTCTTGACATTCTCCATTTCAGGGGCACTACGCTTAGTTTCGGAGAGGAAAAATAAGCTCGGTGATTGTCTCCGTATGAAGTTACCGAGCTTATTAACTGCTTTCGGGTCACCGAGCCCGCAGCAGTTGAGGCATATTATAATCATTGCTCCCGGCAGGGCTACTTGGTAGCCTCCACCGATTTACTAAACATTGGGGTTTCTGCATCTTCACTCACCAGTCTAGCCTTACGTTCGCCACTCCCGCCTTTTACCCTGTCAATAAGTTTACGCTTGAAGGCCTTGTTCCCAGGTTGCAAGGGCAGTGTGTCGTCGACCGTCATGTTATCAGAGGCAGTCGTTCCTCTGCCAAGACTGAGACTAGATGAGGGGGGTTGGCTATCAAGGGGGGCTTCAAAGTGCAACTTTTTCTTAGGCTTGTTGGATGAGCAGCCATGACGGTAGGCAAGAAAGAGGCATTTCTGTTCTTGTTTTTGTGCCTCTGCATTGCACCTAGTAGGCTTGATTGGGGAACTATGAAGCCAATTCGCATATGGGAGATCCAAGTCCTCATCAACCTCCTTAGCCTCATCACAGATTGACAAAGTATGGCCGAGACGACCGCAGCCGTAGCAAAATTCGGGCAGCTTGATGTATTTAAAGGAGATCCATATAGGCTTACCTATCATCATCACCTTCATGCCTCGACGAAGTGGCTTCGTGACATCGATGTCCACTTGAAAATTTATGGATTTACCGGCTGCATAGAATAGGTTAGATTCATCACAACTAATGAACGCGCCCAGATTGTCTCCCAGTATTTTGGCGAAGGTTGAGGTCTGTTTGATGGGTAGGACATCGATGTCTTTCACCCAGAATCTGGCTTGGGTAAATTGCACCCCCGAGAGTTGCTCATATCTAGTGATTGTTCTTAGGAGAAGGATGTTGCCGTCAAATGCCCATGGGCCTTCGTTCAAAACATAATCCCTGTCAGCCGGTGAAAAGAATTGAAAAATGAATAGGTTCTTGTCTAGATCACATATAACCACTCCTCTTTACGGTTTCCAGACATTCTTGAAAAATATCTTCATGGCATTCGCATTGAAGTAGCCCTCAGTATGTAATTTGCCCCAAAGACATAGTACAATTTGTTCAGATCGTTCGTCTACTGTTTCATCCTCGCATTCGACTACAGTGTATTCCTCAGCAGTAAGGGACAACCGCTTTGACGCTTCTTCCATACCGGTGTCCATTCTAAAGTAATTAACCTTAGAATTAATTATGAAGGATGAAGACGTATGCAACAAGAAAAAGTAATTAACCCTAGAATTGGCCAAGACACTATGCTTTGTGCCAAGTTAGGGGGAGAATGGTCAAACCATTTGCCAATCCAGGCCTATAGGGAGGTGAACTAGAGCCTCACGACTAAGTCAAAGGTGAGGTCAGGGAGAGAGTGTTTATTCCTCCCCTCCTCCAAGTTGCTACTTTAAAGTAAGAGATTTCCAAGAAAAAGATGAGAAGACCAAAGTGGGTTTGACCCGAATCAAAGTGACAGAATTAGATTATTCGGGTAAATTAGAAGCAAAGATAAAAACATGCCATCTAGCATTACATTTGTACACTACCATAATAGTAATTCATTACAATAAATTGCAATAATCAGTAATGTATAACATACATCTAGAAGGGTATACTCCCACTTATCATGTATATATATTTTTCCAGTACGTATTTGTCAGACAATTTTTAATATGTGACGTTGACGTGACTTGTGAAAGCATGTACTCTTAAAAGTATGATACAATCATATAGGCTTTGATAATAATCAAAACAATTAACATGATGTGGTCAGACGGTGCTGATTAGTGCTTCCAAAAATAGCATATATAGTTTACCTCCTTTTTTCCTTTCTGTTTTTGGTTTTTTTTTTTTTGAAAAATGGGTAAGTACAATCAGATCTTAAATAGCCCTTCTCATAAGAGTTCTACCTAAGTAGTCGGTGTGGATGATACATGATAGCTCAGGGGATGGGGAGTGAGAAGAAGTGAGATCAGTCTTGAGCAGCACTCCCAGTTTAGTAATCCAGTATGCGCCCACATTACCTTCGCGAAAAACATGTTGAATGGTGGGAGACGTAAAGCTTAATAACATAGTTCGAATATCATGAACCAGCATTTAAATTCTCCAATGGATATGAATATCACCCCTGACAGCCTGACTGACTATGTGATTATCCCCTTCAATTTGAAGATGCATCATTCCTACGTCTAAAGTGGCTTTAAGTCCATCATGTAGCGTTGTGACTTTTGTTACCAAGATTGATGCATCATACATAAATTTGGTCCCAACTTTGAGAAGTCGACCGCTACTGTCTCGCAAGATATACCCCACTGCAGCACCGGCCGGATACAAGCTGTCATCGAAGTTGAGTTTAATAATACCGTCTGGACGGGAGGTCCATCCAATAAGGTGGGTGGGGTAGGACGAGATAGTAGTCGAGAGCTCCGCAATGTCGTTGTTTCCATTCAGCTCAGCTGCGTTTAGCTCGAATAAGGGTGTGCATGGGATTCAGTAAAGCATTATGGAAGACAAGCGAATTACGACTTTTTCATATACTCTAAAGACGCACAGCAATTCTAGGCATGGTAGCCTGACATCACATGTACCACTCATGGAAGATGTCACAGCGGTGTGTTGTAAAGTCGCAAAAGGGGCTTGGCAAATCCACCTATGCTTGGTGGTTAGGTCCCATACTCGGATGGCAAACAGACACAGTGCAAAAAGATGTTCATTATCCTTAATGTGAGAGAGACATATTGGACAAATAGGATCAATATGTAGCCCTCTATGCAGTAAGTTACCCCTAGAGGGGAGTGCATTGTGACATAATTGCCAAAGGAAGATTTGAATTTTCGGCAAGAAAGATTTGAATTTTCTGCAAGACATCCAGCTTCCATATCCACTTAAACTTCCATGGATACAGGTCAAAACCGCGATTATCATGGGTCTGTCAAGTGGTAGACTTAACAGAGAACTCACCACTGCCTGTAAGCCCCCAACAAAACGTGTCTGGGACATTAGTTAAGGGGATAGGCACCGCTAGTATGTGAGGGAGAACAAAAACAAGTATAATTTGTGAAAGCTTTAGTATGTCCCATCGTTTGTCAGGGATGATGAACTCACTGACTTTGAGCATAGGGTCATTGGCCTGGGCACTATCAACATTTAGTAACTCTGCTAGACAGGAGTGATGATACCACATAAGTGTCCAGAAGTTTATTGTTTGACCATTACCTAATTCCCATCGCATTCCCTTTACTATGAAGGCTCTTTGATGAAGCAAACACTTCCAGACCCAGGAGTGGGATGGTTTTTTGGCAACGTAAAAAAACTAGTCAGGAGGACCATATTTTGCTCACATCTGTTTAACTCAAAAATTATCTGGCTGCGTAAGATACTTCCAACCTAGTTTAATCAAAAAAGCAATATGAACTGCACCAGCTTTTCTCATACCTAGACCCGTAAATTTTTTAGTTTACAAACTTATCCGATGCTACCAATGGAAATCCTTTTTCAGTGGAAGATTTTTTCCCCAAAAAAATCCTGATTGACTTGATCTAATCTATGCGTAACAGTTGCAGTGACCTGAAAACACTGCGTGGTATGTGCAGGTAGAGTTTCAAGATTAGACTGGATAAGCACTACCCGCCCTGCTTTCGATAATGCTGTAGGTTTCCAGTTGGATAATTTTGCTTCTGCTTTACTTAATATTCCCTTAAAGGTGTCGAGGCTAGGACGTCCTTGTAATACTGCGTAGCCAAGATAGTTCCCAAGGGAAGAACTATGTGAAATATTAAAAATACCCGCAATATGTAGTTTATCGAAGTTGGTCGAATTTTTAGAGAAGACAAGATTGGATTTATGAAAGTTAACCAACTGTTTAGGTTGTTGACAAAAATCATCTAATATACCTTTGAGTTTAAACGCAGCATGCGAAGAAGCTTTGCAAAAAAGTAAGCTATCATCTGCAAAGAACATGCATAAAAGTTTCTCTGCTTGGGGTGCAATTTTAATTCCAATTCGCGATTTTGGATGAGCCGTTTCCAAATGGAGTTGTTGAGCCAGAATGTCCATACATAGGATAAATAAATAAGGTGATAGGGGATCACCTTGGCGTGACTCTCGGGTAGGGTTAAAGAAACCACATGTTTCATTGTTATTAATTAGTGAATAAGTCACCGTAGTAACACATTAAGTATTCAGGTGATCCAATTAGGATGAAAACCTATACTCTGAAGGCTATGTTGCAAAAAATCTCATTCAACACGATCATAAGCTTTTTCGATATCTAGCTTAATTGTAACATAACCCTTTTTCCCTTTGATATGGTGAAATTTATTTAGAACTTCATGGGCTAATAGAATGTTATCATGAATAGCCCGATGAGGAATAAAAGCACTCTGGATCGATTGTACCAGTCGTTCCAGAATAGGTCGCATTCGGTTGACCAGAATTTTGGCAATAATCTTGTAGAAAGTATTACATAGGCTAATAGGCCGAAAATGTGATGTAACCTCGGGGTTGTCAACTTTGGGTATGAGGGCAATTAACGTGTGATTGAATTGTTTGAGTAATTTCCCTGTACAAAAGAAGTCTTGGATAGCTAAACAAAGACGGTCTTTGAAAAAGGGACAAAACTTTTGAAAAAACAAAGCACCAAATCCATCTGATCCGGAGGCTTTATAAGGATTCATCTGGAAGAGGGCTTGTTGAATCTCCTCCTTCGTAATAGGCTGAATGATGCTCAAGTTCTCGATTGTGGTAACCTTACGCATTGTAGTTATGGGAGTGAGAGTAGTACGAGTAGTATGCTTGGACGTAAAACGTTGGACAAATCATGACAAAATTTGGCTTTGATCAGATCAATTTCCTCAATCCAGCCACCAATTTCATTTTTGATACGAGAAATATAAGCACGCCGTTTTCTTGCTGTAGCCGTTTGATGGAAGAATTGTGAATTTCAATCACCAACCGTTAACCATTGTTTTCTAGTTAAGCGGTTCTAAAATATCTGATGAAAAAGCATGAGTTTTTCCCTTTGTTTGATTAGCCTAGTATGCCGGTGATTAAGTCGTGGATTATCAGCATTGTCGATAAGGCGGTTTTTTTACATAATGCAGTTTCTCCGTATTTTTCTCAATCTGTTTTCTGTAGTTAGCGCCTGAAGTAATCTTCCAAGATTTAAGCTTATTTTTGATACATTTGAGCTGTTGCGCAATACGGAACATTAGCGAACCGAGAACAGGGTGTTGCCACTACTGGCGAGCAACACAGTGGATCGGTTCGTATCGAAGCCAATCTGGCTGAAAACGGAAAGAGGGTTGTTTATGAACTGTTGAGGACCTTTGTGTAATAAGAAGAAGGAAACAAAGATCAAAACACGTAAAGGGTCCATGAGTGATATTAGTATCAGGTACAAATTATGCCAATTGTTCCGACCAATAGCTCGATCTAATTTTTCATAAATAAGCTGACCCTATACCCTAGATTTTTCGGTGAACGGTCGTCCCAAAATAGGAAGACTAGTTGCGATGATTGTATGTAAGAAAGCAGGAATGCATTTACATTGTGAATGGGAGACTGGTGACCGCCCTTTTTTATCCATGCTATTTTCTAGTTCATTGTAGTCACTTGTAATAAATCATAGCGTGTCTATAACGTTATTCAGTTCTGAAAGGGGGTTCTGTTAGCTTTCATGAAGCTCTCAATATATTAATATGTTTTGATGAAAGACAAAAAGGTAAGTTCTCCAATCTTGTGATATTTTAATCATATTCTGAAATTGCTATTTATAATTGACATTATTATGGGAATTTTGTAATATTCAATCAAAGCCAAGTTTATTTTAACCTTCCATATATCTTGAGATTATTGAGACGTATCTTGCTTATGGAAAGAATGACAAATCAGCCGAGGAGAATCAAATCAGCGCAGAAAACTAGTTAGCCATTGAAAAGAGATCAAGTAGCCGTTACATGCAGATTTTGGATAATCTTTAGTGTCACTAAACTGCAATTCAAGGCTTTAGACTGAAGCTGAAAATGAGGGAGTATCTAACGGCTACTTTCCTTTCAATCCTCAAGCCTTGGCTAAAAATTTGGAAGGTAGCTGTGAGCTGAATACACCAAGCAAGAAGAGCATTCATTGGCATACTCATACTCTCAATTATTGTACTCATTAAGCTTCAAATTGCTATTACTTTTTGCATTGTTCAAGTAGTGATTAGGTGGGATTATAGAGTTGAAGGGTCAACTCTACCAAACCTTGTTGAAGGTGTCAACTTGGGATTTGGAACTTAGAGTAGGTGTACTCTAGAATTGTGTAATCATCCCTCCTAATAAAAGTTCGGGTTGATCCTAGAATGAGGGAACTCTAGGCGGGATTAAGCCTTTTGAGGCCCAACCTCGTTAAAAACTTGCCTGTGTTTTGTCCACGCTTATTTTTCTGCTCTTCATTTCGGTTTATTTGTGATATTTATCAACACCCTATTCACCCCTCATCTAAGGTAATTCAACTAGCCAAACAGGGCAACAGGTTCCAAAAATCCGATTTGTCAGAATTTTTTGTCGGAGCATAAATAATGGAAAGAGTAACCATTTGTTGCGTTTTGACATCAAAAACAAGCATATGGATAAACCATTGTTCTTTGAGCATAACATTAGCAAGGATATTAGTATTATTCCATAGGACCCACATACCACCAAGAGTGGTTTACAGAATTTACATAATCATAGTACTCAAATCCAAATTGGGAGATGAGACTTTTAGTTGTATTGTTCGCTACCATCGTTTCAATAAGAAACATTATATTAGGTTTATAAGAACGAACAATGCAACGAATTTCCTCACGTATTTGCTATTTTTTCACACCTTGAACATTCCATGCAAGTACTTTTCGTAAGGAAAAATTACATAATGCAATACAGGGCTAGTACAAACCCTCCAGGACTAATGGCAAAGCACTACGCTGCGTGCAGTAAACTTCCAAGGCAAAATAAAAGTCAAAAAGAGATTCACTGCAGCATTGAAACATCACCCCTTGGAAGCACTGTTGCCTCCACAAATTGGACATTCTTAAGACCGAGCACCAATGAATGTTGCCAGCTAGTGTACAGGAATAACAACTAAGCGGCCAGAAAATAAATTGAAAGTACCACAACCAGGTGCAACCAAGAAAATAATATCCATAAAAATAATAAGCAAGACAACAACAACAAGGTCTCAGACTCAAGTTGATTATCACAGACCTATACGCATGGTGACAGGGTCAGCTCCTCAAGTCCAGTAATGTGCTAGCATTGGCCCGAGAATAGACTGCATACCAAAGGGCACAGAAACAGGACTTCCACAGGACCAAATCAAAAGAAAGGCCATGTATAGTGAGGATCCTAGACCAGTCACCTGCATCCATAAGAAGCACACCATATAGAACACACCATAAAAAATTCATATACAACCTCAGACCTATACAGGTCATCATCGTATACCATAAACAATCCCTATGATGTAGCACCAGACCTGAGAAGGCAGAGGGACCCTTGAGAGGGGCACAACAATGACAAAGGGGAGCAACAGGAGGCCTGGGCAACAATGGAAGGCTCCAGCAACTGCTCCTCCCAGCAATTTGGGTACCTGCAATTTGTCCAACCCAGTGATCCTGTGTAATTCCAAACTTTCGTGAAAGAAAGTGATTCCAATTAGATTCCAAAAGTGTATGTGATAATACACTTGATTCCATGCATAATAAGTAGAAAATAAAGAAAGTTGGTGCTGATGACATATCCTTGAAAAAGAGTTGAGAGAGAGACCACCAATAAGAGACAACAATTGGAAATATGGCAAGGTCAAGGATCCAAAAAGTGGTCGACATTGGTTTACACTAATAAATCGAAGCATGTTTTCATGCGGTCCAAACACATTTCCGTGCATTCCACAGAGTATATATACTATCATAATGCCACAGCTTTGAATCTAAGAGGTACATTAATGGTGCCATACATGTTATCTTCGTGAAACTAAGAAAGGGATACAAAATTGCTAAGTGAGGAAACGTGGCTATATATTGGACAGAAAATCATTAAAATTACCAATTTCAACAGTCTTGGAACTTGAAAAGGGATAAACCTGGAAGAAAAACAAGCGAAAAACAAGCAGCGTAGCCCATGTACACTGCAAACCAATAAACGGAAGGGTGGGGAAGTCAGATAATGAGAGCACTAGAATCACGAAACAAGACAAATAAGCATAAATCCTAATCAACCTTTCAAACCCATTAAACTTGACAACGAAAGAAATCAGCCTAAGGAGAGCATCAAACAGGAGGACACAACATACCTCAATATAACTAAAAATAACATGACCAACATACGAAGAAGCCTCCGATCCCACAACCCAGACCGTGGAGCCAATTATCATAAGTGCCCAGGGAGGATTATAATTAAAAGGATATCTACCAATCCTTAAAATATGGAATCTATATACCAACTCAGCATAACAACATGTCATGGTCACCACAAGATCAACATACCAAAAGAAGCCTGCTAGACAGATATAGCAGCATCAACGACCCAGTCAAGAGAGTTGAGACGTAATAATGTACCAAATCGCCCCACAAGAGGACAACTTAGAAATGCCAAACCAACCCTAAATAAAAGCAAAATCCACATTGAAAGACTAGGCAAATCCCGAAGAAAATCAAGAGAGCAAAGATAGATAAAACAGAATGAGAAGGTTAGAGGACATACCTGAAAGTCAGAAACAAAATCAAAAGGCAGAGAAAGAAAGCATAAACTTGCAAGGTGTATGAAGCACTTAATACTCCAAGTGAGACCAACGATTAGATGCATAGAAGCCCATTGAAGCATTAGAACAGTCCAAAGTACCGCAAGAGGAGCACCTTTTGAAATTTTCAACACAGACATGAGGAATCTCTAGCTCGAAGTCAATAATCTAAAGCCCAAAGTTACTCATGGAGAGGTTAATCCCAGCCAACAACACAAACAAGTGTTGTCCGCCTTCAGAAGCATAGCGCAACACGTGCAATAGTTGTGGTGACCTTCCGACTTATTGAAGAATTCGAATAGCATGGCCTGAGGAATTTGGGTCCTAAACTCCTAAGAACCTAACTATAAGTTGCTAAATCAGCGTGGATCCAGACGAGAAGGGGCAAACCCAGCCGCAAATGATACGAATTGGACGAAAACAAATTAGCATGGTTGCAGAAGTAAGCGCCAAGCAATAAATTGTCTAGTGTATAGATCTGTTCTGAGAACTCAAAAACCAAAGCAACATGACCAAAGAAAGGCTCGAAGAATTGAACGGGGATGAGATTGAACTGAAGTGGAAGGACCAAGTAAAGGTCAAAACAGCATGGTCGATCTGGAGGCTCCTTCTTTTTTCTAGGGTTCATATTGAGGGGACTAAGGAAGAGGCAAAGAAATCAGAGAATGAGGAATTCTCTCTCTCTCACTAAATGTACTTCCTCTCTTTAGAAGGCAAATCTTGATAATATATTACGAATATCATGGATCAGGATTTGAATTCTCCAGGGAATTCGAATTTCACTCTTAATAGCCTGAATGACTATGCTATTATTCCTTTCAATTTGGAGGTGTAGTATTCCTGTGTCAATGGCAGCCTTTAGACCATCCCGTAATGCTAAGGCTTCTGTTGCCAGGATGAGTGCATCATACATCTCTGTTTTTGGCAATGAAGCTTAGTACAAAAAGGAAAAAAATCACCCTTTTGCCTTATAAAGTTCAGCCATTCCGCCACTGTCCTGTCCATGCTATATTTTTTTAAAATTTTGCTTTTAAAAGATAGGGTCATTTAGCGTAATTTCACTTAAATTAATGCATTAAACTTATAGCAAAATGATAAGTGTCTTACCATAAGACATTTAAAAAGTGTCTTGCTTTTGCT
>NCQT01112581.1:3805-16072 GCA_002740465.1 Stenocereus thurberi
TCTCTTTCTTTTAAGCTAGAAATCATATAAAATATGCATTATTATCTCATAGAAATATATTTCAAAGAATTAAAAATAGGTAAAACGAAGGATAAAATTACATAAAAAATACCCTTCACACCAAAACTTTCTAGTCCTCGAGCAAAGAACAACAGTAATGCATATGTTCATTTAAACCATCAAGTAGAATAAGAATAAGATCAAGAAAGAAAATCAAGTGATCCAACTATGAATGTGCACTCAAATCACATATCTTAGTTCACTATCAACTCACAACTCATTACCAAAGATTCCTAACTTCAACTAAGTCAACAGGCCAAGATTCAAGCAAATTAAACACACAACGAAACCATATAGTTAACCTTAAGCACAAGATTTCACCCTATATAACAAAAATCACAAGAGCATCTTTAAAATCAAGTCCTCAATGCCAAATCAATTTAATATTCTCTTTTTCTTTTTTTTTCTCTTTTTTTAAGACTTTGAATTTTTCTTCTAAACTTGATTCTATATGCTCCCTTAAGTGGATAAAGATATGAATAAAGATGAAACTCAGAGAAGCACTTAGTACATATTCAGATAATTAAATATATAGATAAATATAGAACCTGAATATTGGTACCATAATCAGAACTTGATTAATTCCATTTATGTTCTTTATTGATTGAAAAGTCAATAGGGAACTCAAAGCTTATCAAATACTCATTATGACATTGTAAATGGGGTTACATCTCAAACTCAAAATCAGTTACATAGTGGCATTAGCACAGCAAAAATTTTGACCTTCGACCAGTCAAAGCTAGATATAATCTGTAATGAGCATGTGTCACATGAATCAAATACACATAAAAAGAGTAGAACGTGCATAATCAGAATACTCAAACTCTTTTCAAAATCAAATTCACCCATAGGTTTTCAAGTTTTAATTTTCCTTAAAATTTCATTTTGCCTTCCCCCCACACCCAAAGCTTACATTATCCTCAATGTAGAAAACAATAAGAAAGAGGGAAATAGAGAAAAGAATAACACAACTTGACAGCACAAGGAAGTCATTTCCATACAAGCCCAACAAGTCAAGTCCAAAGAGACCTTCAAAACTACCCCCAACTATAAAAGTCAACAACCAAGTGAAGCATCACATTCAAAAATACAAGCACACCAAAAGAAAGACAAAAATAAAAGACTCATATTTTCCTAAAAAGATTGGGTTGCCTCCCAATAAGCGATAAGTTTTATGTCTTCAGCCAGACATGATCCTATTAATTAATCATAGTAAACTAGGCCTACTAGATTGATGGATTCAATCAAATCAGGTGCAAGGTCATTAGTCACGAGAGGTTTTGAATGTTGGCCATTTTCCATAAGGACTCTACCATCTTGGGGATCCAAAATTTGATCCGCCCTAGAGGGAAACACTTGTTGGACAACAAAAGGACCATCCCATCTAGATCTTAACTTGCCAGAAAATAACTTGAGCTTAAAGTTAAAGATTCAAACCTTCTAATTAGGTTCAAAAGATTTACAAGAAATCATTTTATCTTGAAAAGCTTTAGTTTTGGCATTATAAATCTTAGCATTCTCGTAGGCTTCATTGTGCAAGTGATCTAATTCATTCAATTGAAGCCTATGGTTAGAACCCGCTTGTTTCGTATCAAAATTAAAAGCTTTAATAGTACAAAATGCATGGTGTTCTAATTCAACTGGCAAGTGACAAGCCTTATCAAAAAGAAGCTGGTAAGGAGACATCCTAATGGGAGTCTTGTGAGCAGTACCATAGGCCTAAAGAGCATCATGCAATCTCAAAGACCAGTCTTTCCTATCAGATCGAGCCATTTTCTCAAGTATAGACCTGATCTCATGATTAGATACCTTAACTTGACCATTAGTCAAAAGATGATAGGGGGTAGCTACCTTATGACTCACAGAATATTTTCTAAGCAAAGCCTCAAAAGATCGATGAGAAAAATGACTACCTTCATCAATAATAAGAGCTTTAGGGGTACCATATTTATAAAATATATATTCTTTTACAAACTTGACTACAACCTTACAGTCATTCATCTTAGTAGCTTGAGCTTCTACCTACTTTGACACATTATCAATGCACCATGCATAAAATATCTCAACAATCAGAATATGGAAAAGGGGCACCATATCACGACGGGACTGGACACCTATATGTTGACAGCGCGCATAAGTAAGATGGAATCAGTGAGCATCTCTAAACATAGTGGGCCAAAAGAACCCACTTTGTTGGACTTTAGCAGCTGTCCTACAACCTCCAAAGTTACCAGCACAAGCATAAGAGTGACAAAAGGTGAGAATACTATGAATTTCACTATCAGGGACACAGCTATGTACTACTTGGTCGGGATAATATTTGAAAAGATAAGGATCTTCTGGATAGTAATGTCTTATCCATGAGAAGAATCTATCTTTTTTGTTTTTGGAGCAGTGAGGAGGAATCTTTCCAGTGGCAAGGTAGTTCACAATGTCAGCAAACAAAGGGAGAAGGTCATGTGACACAGTAAACAGTTGCCCATCAGGAAAGTGATCAGAAAATCTAAGTAAATCATCAGTATACTTAGTAAAGATTCTAGACAAGTGGTTTGCAGTGGAATTTTCAGAAGCTTTCCTATCTTTTATTTCGACATAAAACTCTTAGAACAATGAAATCCATCTAATAAGTCTTGGTTTAGTGTCATTCTTAGCCAATAATATAGTATGATCAGTAAACATAATCGCTTTCAAACACAAAAGATATGGACGGAATTTATCAAGTGCAGATACTATAGCTAGCAACTCTTTTTCAGTAGTAGAATAATTCTTTGGGGCATCAGTTAGAGTTCTACTAGAATAGTAAATGACATGAGGCATTTTATTCACACTTTGACTGAAAACAGCCCCAACAACAAAATCAGATAGATCATACATATTCTTAAATAGATAAGAAAAATCAGGGGGCTGCACAATAGGGGTTGACATGAACAAAGATCGAATCTTTTCAAAAGCTTTCACACAAGACTCATCAATCACAAAAGGAGTATCTTTCGTAAGGAGATTAGTTAGTGGTCGAGCCACTATACTAAAATCCTTAACAAATCTTCTATAAAAACTAGCATGATCAAGGAATGATCTAACTTGCTTCACAGAAGAGGGCATAGATATATTAGAAATCAAATCAATCTTGGCTTTATCAACCTCAATTCCTTTTTTAGATACTTTATGACCTAACACAATCCCTTATTAGACCATGAAATGACTTTTTTTCCAACCTAAGATAAGATTTACTTCTTCACATTTTTTCAATACAGTGGACAAATTAGTAAGACATACATCAAAGGCATCCTCTGATAGGTGAAAGTACCCGATGGGCATGTAAAGGTCGTTTTCTCTTAGTCGTCAGGATAGACAACTATTTGGTTGTAACCAGAATATCTATCTAAAAAGCAATAAAAACTTTGCCTAACTAATTTTTCCAAAATCTAATCAATAAATGAGAGGGGACAATGGCCCTTCCTGGTGACAGATCTTAGCTTTCTGTAATCAATACACACCCTCCACCCTGTGATTTGTATAGTGACAATTAATTTACCTTCATTATTTTTAACTACAGATATGCTACATTTCTTATGGACTACTTGAATTGGACTGACCCATCGACTATCATAGGTAAGGTAAATAATGCTTGCATCTAACACTTTACTACTGTTTCTAGACAATTTCTTTCATGTAAGGGTTCAGTCTGTGTTGTATTTGCCTAACAGGGTTGGCATTGTCCTCTAAATGAATTTTGTGCACACAAATTGTGGGCTAATCCCTTGCAAATCCACAACTAACCACCCAATAGCACACTTATGATCATATAAAACATGGATTACCTCTTCCTCTCGATTGGAAGATAGAAGAGAACATATATAATGACAGGTAGGGTCTCTTTAGGGCCTAGAAACACATATTTGAGTGAATCAGGAAGAGGCTTCAACTCGGTTTGGGTGGGGACACAACACAAGGTGGCATAGGAGAACAAGCCAAATAGGGAAGAGGTTCATAAGTGAACACCCAAGAGAAAGACTCAAGATGAGGAGTAGAATCTAGATTAGAATCCATCTCATATGTTGTACTTCCTAATTCAAATAATCTCAAATCCCCATGAAAAAGATGGGTTCCCTAAGGATCATTGCTCAGAGTAGTAGGTAAAGCTTCTTCAATCATTTCATTAATCACATCAACAAAGAAGCATTCAGATTCATCTTCAAACACAAGTTGAGAAGAAGCTTTAAAAATATTAAATCTAACCCTTATGTTCATGACTAAGACATCCATCACTCCCTACCTATAGTTAATGGTGGCATTAGCGGTGGCTAGGAATTGACATCCTAAAATAAGAGGAATTGGCTTAGAAGCATGACTAGGGTCCATGTTCAACATAATAAAATCAACATGAAAGAATCCTTTATCAATTTGGACCAAGACATCATCTATTCGCCTCCTAGGAGTCCTAACCAATCTATTAATAAGCTGAAGGGTATAGTTAGAAGGTTTTAGTTTACCAATTCTAACTCTAAATAAACAGAATATGGTATCAAATTAATACTAGAACCCAAATGCAAAAGTGGTTTTTCAATTTTGTGATTGCCAATAAAACAAAAGATGGTAGCGACACCGTGATCTTTAAACTTAGGTGGAGTGTCACATTTCAAAATCGAACTTACTTGTTCACTTAGAAGAACCTTTTTAGACTTATCATCTTTAGATTTTCTTTTAAAAGTGCACATGTCTTCAAGAAACTTAGCATAAGTCGGGATCTGTCTATTCACTTCCAAGAGGGGGAGATTGACCTTAACCTACGTAAAGGTCTTTAGCGTGTCATCTCTTTGCTTGTCTTTCTTAGAGGGGAATGGTGTATCCAAAGCGTAGGGGTAAAGAACCCGTGGCTTATATGTCATAGTGGGGTCAGACACAGCAGGAGCAAGGGATGGGTCATTCAATCTCAAGGTCACTCTCCATGGTCTTAAGTCTTTCCTCGTTACCATATTCCTTCTCACTCACCTCGTTATCTATTTGTTTACCACTCCTAAGAATCATTATAGCTATCAATTGTTCAAATTGTTGGCCTTTAAGGTTCTATATGGGATGACTTGAAAGTTTTCCTTCTTCTTTTATCATACAAATTATAGCTAGTTACCCGAGTTAGGTTTCTAACTTAGCTATAGATCATGAGTGATAATTAACAATATGTATTTTAGACTCAATTCCTTAAACCTTAGAATCAACATTTTGCCCAATAGGAGTTAAGGTGCCAAGGGCAGAAATTACCTTGTCTATATCAGAGCTTCCAGATGTAGCTTGATGGGAAGAGAGATGAGCATATCTCTAGTCTTGAAAACCAAAAGGGGTAGGTCTGCTAGGCTGTGCTGGAGGATTCTCAACATTCTGAGACCTCTATGAAAAATTAGGATGATTCCTCCAACTATGATTATAGATGTTAGGATAAGGATTATTAGATGGAGGAAATCCTTGGGTAACATTTATTTGTTTAGTCCTGCAGTTAGACTTACCAATACAAGGATAGTCAACAGAAGCATGCATGAGACTAGCACAAATCGAACACACATCTTGCATAGGAGTATTAGACACTTTGTTCATGCATAATAATTGATCAAATGTCTTAGTTAAGTCATCGATTTTACTAGAAAGATCAATTGAATGTGAAATCTCATAAATCCCCCCTTACTTCCTAATTGCCTAGGCAAATCAGAATGTGAGGAAGTAGCATACAAATGTAAATTTTCACTTAACTATTCAAACAATTCCCAAGCTTCTTCGGGAGTTTTGTACAAGAAACTATCACCACAAGATGCATCAATCATTTGCCGATTATGCTTATCTAAGCCAGAGTAAAAAGTCTGGATGAGTTGCCATGTAGGAACTTTGCAACAACTCTTTAAATATTTCCTAACTTTCATGCGACTGCTCATTTTTATTTTCTGAGAAAGTGGTTATAGCATGTCTTAAAGCAGTCAGTTTACCAATAAAGAAAAACTTTTTTAAGAATTCTTTTTGCATTTGATCCCAAGTGGTGATATCTGTCGTAGTGTCCAACCAAGCTTTAGCTTTAACTTTTAAAGAAAAAGGAAAAAACCGCAAGTGAGGAGCATCATCAAAGATATTATTCAAAAACACAGTGGAACAAATCTCTAAAATGCTTGAAAAGATTTTCAGACTCTAGCTCATAAAACGACGTGAACATTTGGATAAGAGAATATTTAATCTCAAATGGCCTCGTAACGGTGGGCATACGTGTTCTTGTTGGTGAGTCATGTGTGGCGGGAATAAAATACTCCTTAAGTTACTTAGATGGCGGGGTTTGCTCTTCAGCTATCCTTTTCTTAGCTCCTATCTTATGAAAAGAGTGTTCAGTTTCAGGATTATATTGTTCAAAAGCTAAACATAAAGAATGTCTACCATACATATACCCACAAACAACCAAGATAAAAGAATGAAATCACCACAATAATAACCATCAAACAAAATAAAAAGAAAAGAGAAGAGAGTGATAAGAAGAAAATAAAAAATAAATAAAAGAAAGATCTAAGGGGAAAAATGAATAAAAAATAAAGCAAAATTAAAAAATAAAAAGACAATAAAAAGAAAATAAATGAAATAAAAGAGAGGGGGATTGTTATATTAGATAAAACAAATAAAATAACAAAAATAAAATAGTTAGATTAGAGTAGATTAGAATGGAAGGGGAAAATAATTATAGTAGAAGGGAGAGGGAATAACAAAAATAAAACGGTTAGACTAGGAGGCATTGGGAAATAAAAATGAAACCCAAAAAAAAAAAAAAGAAGGGGGGTGGAGAATAAATAAAATAAATAAAATTATTAGATAACAAGAATAGGAGAAATAAAAAGAATAAAAGGAAGAAAAAATTCAAAAATCACTATTGGTTCCTAGCAACAGCACCAAAAACTTAATGTGGATTTTATATTTAAGTTTAGAATCCTTTTTTACTGGCAAGTGTACAAGATTAATTGTAAACTAGCGAGTGCAGGGCGTCGATCTCATAAGAAACAATAGTGCTTTTCGATTTAGTTTTTCCGATTATAAAAATTAGTTCAATTGAGGAGTTTATTCGCAATACGAATTAAAGGAACTAAAGAAAAAAAAGAAAAATATATGAGCCAACAAAGTGGAAAAAAATCAAATAGGAGAAAGATTTAGAAGTTTGAATTTTACCATTGATGCAAATATTGATTTACTAATCTAAATGGGGATTCAATTTGTATCTTGTTCAACCTAAACTACAAACATTAGGTCATAATTTAAAAAGATGACTGTAATTATCAAATGAGATTATTTATATAAAGGTTTAACATAAATCATTCTTTTTAGACATAACTCATCTAATTTCTAGAATAAATTATTTAATTTTAACAATTATAGTTTTAGTCCAATTACATAATCATCATACTAGCCTGCGAGGTCTAATATTCATTTGAGATAGCAAACTAAACTATTGTAATCAACATGATTAAACAACAGTACTAAAATGCACAAATAGGTTAAGTTCAAGTATAAACTCAAATTATGCAATGGAAGAGACAAAAATAGCCCTATAAGAAATTAGCAGAACCAATATTATTATCAAGGATTCATCCTAATCTTAGAAATGAGTAGTTTAACCGACCATAGTTAGCAAAAACACCATTGAAGTTTGGATATGAGATTATTATAATTATCAAATGAGATTATTTATATGAGAAAGATTGAGAACATTGGATTTTACCATTCATGCGAATATTGATTTACTAATCCAAATGGGATTCAATTTGTCTCTTGTTCAACATAAGCTACAAGCATCCGCTTATAATTTAAAAAGATGATTATAATTATCAAATGAAATTATTTATATAGAGGGTTAGCATGAATCATTCTTTTTAGACATAAGTCATCTAATTTCTAGAATAAATTATTCAATTTAACAATTACAATTTTAGTCCAATTACATAATCATCATATTAGCCTACAAGATCTAATATTCATTTGAGATAGCAAATTAAACTATTTTAATCAACATGATTAAACAATAGTATCATGTGTAAACTCAAATTATGCAATGAAAGAGACAAAAATAACCCCATAAGAAATCAGTAAAATCAATATTTTTGCCAAGGATTCTTCCTAATCCTAGAAATGAGTAGTTTAGCCAACCATAGCTAACAAAAATATCATTGAAGTTAGTACATCTCACTTTCTATGCCCAAACTTTTGTACTCACTTACACAAATGATATAGTCAAGCGTAAACTCTCAACTTTGACTCACAAATGAGGTGAGAAGAGAACAGAAAAATAGCTAACAAAGTTTAGTTTCTTATAAACCCCTCAACCCAAATGATCTTATCTTACTAAATACTCTCAGCTTTCTAAAAAAAATAGAAGATGGAAGACAGAAGAATGCTTGGATGCTTGAATGAGTGAATGGATGAATGAATGAATGCTTCAACCTATGGCCCCCTTTTATAGTGGAAAATCAACCTCTTTGATGCCCAAAAATTAATAAAAATTAATTTCAATTAATATCTTGGTGTTATGATGCATAAGAAAAGGCCAGTCTTAAGCTAAAAATTAATTTTTGATTAATTGCATTTGATTAGGTTAACAATTAGCAATTTGGGAAATAAACCTCTTGAAAAAGAAATTGAGTTGCTTGGAGTGNTGGGCCACAGAGCTTAGGCCTATGCGAGGAGAGAAAGAGAGGGACTAGAAGAGGAGAGGACTTGAGGATGACGTGAGCTTTTGGGCCACAGGGAGAAGCAAGACAACAGGCCCACACGATGGGGGGAAAGACGAAGGAAGAAGAAGAGTCGTGCTGGGGCCGGCACTGGGATATGGGCCGCAGAACAGGCCTGTGGGCAGGAGTTATAAGGAACTAAGAAAAGAGAGGTGGAGGCAGGCTGGGGGATGGGAGCCTATCCAACAGGCCACTGAAATTAGGCCCAAATGAGCTTGATCTCAGCTCTTTTCCTCTTTTTTTCCTTTGCTGCTAGGCTGGGCTTGAACATGAGTTGCTTGGAGTTGGGTTAAGTTAAGTAAAATTGAACAATTTCATGCCCAAATTTATTTCTTTTTATTTTCACCTAAAAATCATATAAATATGTGTTATTCTCTCATAAAAATATATTTTAAAGTCTTAAAAGCAAGTAAAATGAAGGGCAAAATCACATATAAAATATAAATTATCACCTTTTCGTTGCAGGTTAATACTGTCTTGATAAGGGCAAAGTACATTACAGAGTTTGGTGTGTCCCGCGAATCTAAGTGTCTAGGGGGTAGGCGTCTCACACGTATTGAGAAGAAACTAATGACTAGCAATTAAAGAATGCACTAAGAATAAGTTCTAATGCAATAAGTGAAATGTTGTGAATTTTAAGGGTTTTAACCCCAAACAGTGTTTCAAAAAAAAAAAAAGATTTCAGTTCCATTCAAATAAAGCTAAAAATGTGTTTTCACACTATTTGCATGTATCTTACTTATAGGTGAATGAAAAGGTCCTAAATTGTGCATATGTGCCACTTTTTAAAGTTTGCTTTTAACATTTAATTGAACGAAGATTTCAGTTTTATTCTGCTGAAAGCTGCAAAGAGTGATTCTTTACCCTACACAACTGTTATGTCAATACTAATTGAGTGCTATTAAGTAAAGTATGACATGCAAAAGTTTTGGGTTTTAAGAGTGTTAGTTATTCACTTGGTGTGTCATTTGTTCACCTCCTTTTTTGCTTGTTATTATAGATTGGGGGATGTTGATGCATTGCCCTATTTTGTTCAAATGCTCCTCTCTTAATTTGGTTGATATGGGGCTTTATCTTTTGGACTTTTAATGTTGTAATATATTAATAGTTTGGCTCTGTTGACCTCCTTAGGGTCAACGCCACCAATCCTGTTCCCAAACATGTTGTAATATTCCCTTCAATGTGACATAAGTTGGTTGATATTTGGCTGTATGACCCATGAAGACTTTGTTCATTTCTTTGAACCTATTTAGTGGTTGTTTTTTTGTGATGTGTACTCCAAGTGGGTAGCTCGTAGAGTAAGTGACATAATTATCATGAATGGTGTTTTGCAGGTTAACTCATTTTTAATCCTTGCTTAGCACGACTTTTCAAGTGGGACCTAATGTTTTTCCATCTTTGAAAAAATTCCCATTCTTTATAGTGTTGTGTGCTCTTTAGGGACCATTTCTAACTTTTAAGTTAGCCTTAAATATTCCATAATTAAGTTTTGGCAGTGTAATATTCCTCCTAGAGAAGGAGGGTGTTACATTATACAATCGTGATCTCAGTGCCAAATATGATGCATATATTAATGTTGAGCAGTGTGCACAAACGAAGGTTATTAAGTAGCTTCACAAGCACATGCATAGGGGACCTAACTGAGCCACCGTAGTCATCGAAGATAATGTCCATAATCCAAAATATGGAATTGGTCCTCATCATTACGAAGACATCAACAACATTAAGCAATATTTGCATTATCATTATGTGTCACCAGTAGATGCTGTTTGGAGAATATTTGAATTTGAGATCACTTAACATTATCCGTTCGTTGAGTTATTAGAATACTACTTGCCAAACAATAGTATCGTGTATTCAATTATCATGATCGACTTCATAAGGTTGTCAAATAAGGAGCACTGAGCATTACAATGCTCAATTATGAATATTGAAGATACTGAAACACGATGTTACACTTATGCAACATTCCCATCTTACTATATCTGGAATAAAGGACTAAGGAAATGAACCAAAAGACAACAAACGGAATGCATTGACTAACTGCCATGTGCTCATCCAAACATAGGAGAAAGATAGTATCTAAGAATGTCATTGCATATTGGTCAAAGGGCTACATCATGTAAGGATTTAAGAACCATTAATGGAATCTTATATTTAACTTTTCAAGAAAGATAGCTTAGCACGATAGCTGGTGATGATGCTAATGAGTGGCATGAGGTAGTAGCAGAAGAATTAACATGGGCAATAGGGACTGAACTTCAAAATATGTTCTATTTAATGTTTATGTTCACATAAGTGTTTGGCCCACGTTGGTTGTGCAAACAACATTGGGAAGACTTTACTAATGATTTACAAAGAAGAATGCAAAGAGATCTTAGAGAACATGGTTTATAGATTAGTTTGGAACAACAAGAGGAGCTTGGATGTTATGAAATTGAGTTGATTTTGAATAAGAATAGTAGATCATTAAGGGACTCCCCGCATGTGCCTTTGCCTTCACCTAATCTGGTGCAATAACTTGGTAATACACTTATTAGAGAGTAACATGATTATGATCAAAAACAACATAGACAAAACCTTAACATTCCCAACATTGAATTTGGATCAAATGCGAGTTTTTTCAATTAGTTTCACTTTGACGAACGTGGAGAAGGAGGCTGCTTTTTCGTTAATGCCAATGCGGCAATTGGGAAAACATATCTTTGAAAAACTATCGAAACATGTCAAGGCAAAAGGCTTGATAGTACTATTTGTGGCATCCTCTGGAATAGCTACATTATTATTACCTTTGGAGAAAAATAGGTTATTCATTGTTTAAGATCAAAACAAATGCGGATGATACATCTACATATTTAACTTCTAAACAGTCTAAATTAGCACAGCTAATTAGAAAATATCACTAATCATACGAGATAAGGGTCCCATGATCTATCGTTACATGTTAGAAGCAGCTAAGTGCTCCTTACAAGATCTTTGCAATCAGAGCCAAGCATTTGGGGGGAAAATGGTGATTTTGGAGGAGATTTTAGGCAAGTCTTTCCTGTCGTTACAAAGGCAAATAGAGTAGACATTATTACAAGGGCAACATTTTGGTCTTACTATAACATTCAATATCTAAGAACCAACATGCGACTCATGCATTCAAATTTAAGTAATGATGAACATGGGTGGTTGCGGAGTTTTACAGAATGGACTTTAAATGTTAGTAATGGCCATGAGCAAGGAACTCATTTTTAGGCTACAGTGAGCTAGATTGGCTAGAGATTCCTGAAGAATTTCTTATCAGGAATGGCAATAATGGCCTCACCAACTCAATCAAATTTGTGTATCTAGGTCTAGTGGGAAGATATAGAGACAAGTCATACTTTTAGGACCCCTAAATACTGATATTGATGAATTGAATTCCAGAATTCTAGCAACGCTTCCTAGTAGTAGGGGTCCATATTTGAGTTCTCACACATTC
>NCQT01112587.1:0-11634 GCA_002740465.1 Stenocereus thurberi
AAAAAAAAAAAAGCAACACTACGAGCTCAAAGGATGGTAGGTCGGCCAGTATCATAATAATTAAATAACAAAAAAATATATACAATCCGAAATAATAAATAAATAATTTTTTTCTCGGGTTTTCACAGGAGGCGAAGGTACGATGATGCTATGGTGTGCATCATAACACTGCCCGTCATTAGTGACGACCTCTAACATCCAACGTGGAAAGTCTAAAGCTTTAATTATGCTAACATACGATCATGTAAACATTAGTGATATTTCATACAAAACCATGCAAAAAGGTACAATGTTTAATCTAATGCAAAGATGAGTAAAACAAATAATTTACAGCCGCTGCCTAAAAGATTATATCTTTATTGACTTATAATAAGAATACAATAAGCATGAAAAGAGAAACAGGAAGCGAAAGACGAAATTTTTGCCCTTAGGTCAACCCACCTGATTATTTGGGGAATCAACTACAATGATTGTGTTTCTAATGTTAGATGAGAGACTCAGAATTGTAGTCAAATAACAATAATTTTCTTATGGTCTCTCAAGCGTTCTATCAGGAGCTCTGATCTTACAAATTGATTTGATTCTCACTGATTGATTGATTGCTCATTCCATTCTTTTTTCTCTCTTTTTTTTCTCATCTTCCTTTCTACTTGAGGTACCCCAACTTTATAAGTGATATTTCTCCTTCTAGGAAAAGAATACCAACTGCTAATCATATTAGGTTTAATGACTCTTCTAATCTTATCAGGAATCTGCCTTTAACTGGTCGTGCCTGTGAAATTAGCACCAATGATCGAATTAGACTGGAACTTGGGAAAAAGGGAGAGATAGGAAAGGGGAAAATCGGCCAGCTTCCAACCATGGTAAACTCACCGGCTACCAGGCCCAACATGCCTTGCTGACTCGAGCCATTTCTCTTCTAATTGGACTCTTATTATTACTTTTTGTTTTTGCCATTTTATTTTGATTCATCAACTTATTGGGCCATCGGTTTCATGATTAGGTCAATTTTCTCATCATTAGGTAATTAAAAATTCAACTGTCATTTTAGGTGTCTACAACTGAACATGATTCAAACTGATTTGGATATTCTCTTGCTCTAAATAGAATGCTGAATGGATGAATTTAAGTGACGAAAGGGATTGAGGATGATTATAATCCATCTTCAAGTAGCTGAGCTTGACCTTCAACTTAGAAAAACTTTTGCATTCTCAGCCACAAATGGGAGAAAAATGAAGAGCCTCCCACAACCAGGCCACCATGGACCATGGCCTCTATTGCAGAAGTCCATGGTGGCCATTGACTCAACCTACTTTTTTACTTCTTCTCATAGTACCTTGGGCATTAGGGACATGAGGGGTTTTTTTTGGTGAGCATATATCATCATCAAAGGGGGTCAATGTTGGGTCAAAAAGTCTATAAACTGAGTAAAACACATTAGACATATATATGCAACTGTAACACATGAATAAGGGCAAAAAAAAATGCTAAAGCATATAAACCCCTTGAAATCGTACAGTTGTTTTAAAGGCTTATCAAACGCCCCCGTAGTTAAAACATTACTTTTTTCGAGCAATCTTGAAACTAAAAATTAAAAGAAAAATGAAAAGAATTATGGACAACCTCATCAAGTAAGACATAAGTAGTGCCCATCATAGCAAGACTAGCTCATAGTTAGCCTAAAAGTGATCAAAATGTTTTAGCATGTAGAGACAAGAATGAAGTTCTTGGAAGATATTTAACGACCGCAACATTAAATTTGAACCAAGCACATAAACCATCCAAGCAAGTCATATCAACACTTGGAACGGATAGAGCTAGATGGACCAAGAGAACCTTACTTTCGTTATGTAGAACTCTGTACTCGTGTGTTTATAGCATAGTAAAGTTATATCAAATCTCATTCGACCGGTCTCAAATCTACCATATGCTTACTAATACTCTTAAATTTGTCACCACTAAAGTGTAATATAGACTAGGCAGTCATGAGGATTTCACATAGGTTGTAATGGGGCTAAATTACATAAAGGGTAAGAGGGGAACAAGTGCTTTAAGAAATGTGGAACTCAAAAGCCTAAGACAGAGAGCAAAACCAATCACTTCCATTCAACTATGAAAGCACATCTCGAATGAATACTACTTAACTCTATAAGCGTATCTCTCACAAATGAGCTTAATAATAAGTGTTAAAAAAAACCAAATATATGCAATCCAAACAATCCTGAACTCTTTTATTTGTCTTTTTCAATTTTTTTCACCTTTTTGAAAAAAAAATCTTCTTCTTTTCCTTTTCCTTTTGTCCTTTTCAAAAAGCATAAACAAAGAGAGTAGCAATGGAGGTAAAAAGGTGAGAACTATATAACTCTTTAATTCTTCTCCTCAATAATCTACACGGCCAACTCATTATCAAATGAGGATCTGAATTCGAGGGCAATGGTACAATCATATGATGGGATGCATCACATCACCACCCGTCACCATTAATGACCTCAACCATTCAATATGGTAAATCAAACTATCAAATAGTCATGTAGTAGATTAGTTTGAATCACATCAAATAATGCAAAAAAGGTACAATTTTTAGTCCAAACTGAAGCAACCAATTAGAATATGCAGGGAACTGCCTAAAACTACATATTTGGCAATTTGAACATAAAAATCATAAAAAGAGAACAAAATAACAGGATAGGAGGATGGAAATTACGCCTTGATGATAACCCATTTGATATATTAAGACTCCAGCAAAGTGACACCTTGTAATGAACAAACTAATTAGTCCTTTACAAAGCTCTCAATATGCCACTGGGGATTTTGTGTCTCATTTTTTGGAACTAATCTACTATAAATATCTCGCTATTTTTAATCCTCACATAATGCTAGCTTGTGGTGTCTAACTAATGCCAATTTTTCAATGTCTCCCTGATGCCCCTAACTCTTGGGGAAGCCCCTTTTTATAGGTGTTGAGAGGGTAGTTTGAATTGATTTAGAGAAAGGAAGCCTTTCCTAGTCTCATTAAGCTTGATCCAAACTAATGAATTAATTTGGGCAAGAATCTGCTTAATAAGACTTAATGAACTAATCAAACTAGTAAAAGGACTAATTGACTAATCCCACTTAAATAGACCCCTCCTCGAAATGCAGAAATATAGAGGAACCTAGTTGGCTTTCTTATTTACTAAACCAGCCAGTTCTGTGCTTAAGCCTGACCTATTAGTCCAGCATCCACACATTCTCTATTGCTTTTAATCACCACTTTTTTAGGCCCCCAAATATATAAGTTGGGGTAGTATTTTCATTATCAAACAATTAAGAATAAAATGCCACTTTTAGGTGTCTACAAACTCACATGCCAACACTTATCCTAGGATTCATTTGATAATCAACTGACATTTGGTGTCTAGTCATAGCACAATTCCAAAAAATCATTTCTGAAACTTTAGTCACCAATGGGTAAGTCAAAGAGTCAAATCACACTAAAGAAGATTACTTAGCATAAAAATTCCATCATTGGAGGTGTTTTTTTTTTTTAAATTTCACAACGTTCTCTGTTTTTTTCCCCTAATGCAATCCTTTGTGAGATTAATTTCATGATGTAAAACTAGCCCTAGATGCTCTTGGATGAGTTTGATTATGGCACTTCAGCAAATGAAGCATAAGCGCTATCTCTGAATGCAAGCGTAAATGCAATTATGTTAATATATACATGAGGAAGTGACATTGATAGAGACCTTTCTATTCTAACATTTTTTTCTTAAAAAATAGAAAGTAATGAGCTCTAAAGTGTTTTTATTATCCTAAATCAATGAGAAATAAACTCTTACAAAAAGGAAAACTAAATTTTTTAACCACATGCTACCTTTGAATGCAAACTTGGATGCAACCATATGCAATCTATGCATCCATATATGCAAGACAACAAAAGTCACCATCAAATGCAATTTTTCTTGGATAAAGCATTGTCCTAAATGCAAGTGCTTATAAGAAGTTAGGATAGGGGGAAAGCAAGAAGCACTAGAAAGGAGGGGAAAAGAGAGTTTAGGATGAACTTAGGATATATATTAATCGTACCATGAAAGTATTGGAAGTGTTAGGCATGGGAGGCAGACATTCCATGGAGCTCATCATGCCATTCCTAAATAAAGTCACGCAATGTAACATTCTTGGAATAGACACAAGCTCTAAAAGATGTTTGCTCCTCCTAGATGGATCGGAGGGTGGATTTAATTGGTTAAAGTCAGTTGACAGAGGAGGATGGGATGAAGGCTCCTAATTAAAAGGAGTAGGAATAGAGGGAATGGGTCATACTATGTCTTCTTGGGTGGCTATGAATAAGAGATTATCCCTATTTTAAAAAGTGCTACACATGAGATTAGGGGGTTGTAAGTCAATACCTTGGATAAATTCAACACACCTGTCCTGCTTCCACCTTACAAAATTTCATTTGCTCAAAAACGGCCAAATTCAGCAGCTAAAACCCTTAAACCCTATTGTTAGACTAAGGTAAACCACAATTGACTTTGTAATAAGGGTAACGAGACCTAATAACTATCATTCCTGAGGTAATAGTGGTCAGACTATACAATTGAGTGCTTAAGAAGGGCCCATGATGAATCCATTGACCATTAAGCATGTTACATAAGAAGTATAACACATACTAACGAGGTATACTCACAGTATCATTCCTACTGAATATCTCGCATGCTAACAAATATTGAGGCATATGCATACATAGATTTCTAATAAGAGTGCCAGTTAAAGTGCTTGAATCATAATTATATACCCTTGTAAACTCATACCAAATTGCATTAGGAAAAAAATGCTGCGGGGTATGATGGTAGGGGAGATCTAAGCTGTGCAAGAAACCAAAAATTTCATTGAAAACACTCAAGTAAAGTTCAAACTATTTACTATTGATTTGGAAATATATCCTTCTTAACAACTTGGGCCATAGGTGACCTCAATATACAATGTGCTCAAAATTTTATGATTTAATATGTGTGTGGTCCCTTATTTCAAGAAATTGACATATGCTACCTTGACCAGGTGACTATTGTACTTCATCCAAAAAACCCGAAGTGCTCAACAAATCCTCATCATATCTGTGTGTAGAAATAATGAGCCCATTACTCAATGCATTGTACAGAGAAATATGATTAGTTTTAGTTAAACCAAGGCGATTGGAAACATCACTTATTTTTTAACCATGTCAAAAGCTCGTGTGGACAGGCAGGTAGGCCATGGTGTCCTCTCTAGGGTTTCCTTGATGAACCCTTCTCTTGGGTGGTAATTTCTTTATTTTTGATGCCATTTAAACTAATGTGTAAGTAATATGAACAAAGTTAAAGATTTGTCAACAAAAAGGAAACAACAGTGCTGGTAAAGAGAGAAAATTGATAATTTGGGGGTGGAACATGGCAATAGGGGTAAAGTAGAAGAACAATGACTGGAAAAAAAATGTATGAAGGAATTAGTAAAACTCGACTGGGAAAGGGTGAATGAATTTAGCACTGGGCTTAAGAGGGGATGCAGTTCTAAGCCCTTATGGATGAAGAATGAAGAAGGGATCTTAAGTCGGGAAAGGAAGAGAGAAAGAGTGATCACAGTTTGGATGCAAGTCTCAAAGATAGATAAGTAACTAAGGGCCTTGGATAAGATATCACAAATAAGATTCTTAAAGCTTTACTTTTAGATCTAGTTAGATAAGATATCACCACTCAAAAGATCATAAAAGCCTCTAGAACACCATTCTAGAGAGCTAAACCAAAGACAAGTAAGAGAGGGAAACTGTGAGAGAGTTTGTACTCAACCTTTACTTTAATTCACAATTTGTTGTTCAACTTAGTTTGAGTACGAATTTACAGGGATGCCCAATACTCTAGGGAACTCATCTTACATAGGAAACTGTAAAATACAACTTACTAGATTAGCATTGAAAATATAAAAGTAAGTTATTAAATAAACTATGGTGAAAACAATGTAAATTCAAAAACTAGGTGTCTTGAGACTTGTTTGCTTCAGCTTGAAGACTTGTTATCTTAAATTCCCAACTTCACATAGGTATATGTATCTTTGGAATCAGGTGGTCGTGCCTTTGTTTGATGAATCCATTTGCATTTAATGCTTCCAAACTTCCACAGGCTCATACTGCAGGATGGTCAGATTCATGAAGCCATAACTCTCTTGTGTATGCTCCAAATATGATGAATAAGGAGTTATGTAAAACCATCAAGAATCTAGTTTCCAAGGAAAATCGTTTCACTGGATTTAGACAAACATTTGCTAGAAATTGCCCGTACAATTTAGATGGTTAAAATTGGAACAGAAAAGTTAGTCTTCCTGAAATGTGTCCTTCATGCTCATTGGCCCTTGACTTGGCTCAGAATATTTCTCATGAACTTGAAACCAACTCACAAGGGTTCCCAAAAAAGTAGATTTTTAGGTTCCTAAATTAATTCAAGGTTAGGAGAAACTGACATACAAAACTGGGAGACATTCTAGATCAATTGGGTAGATTGGATAGTTTGGCTTTCAAGACTCATTTGGAGGGGAAATGAAGTCCTAATGACTTCAAACTTGCTTTATTAGAAAGCTAACATCTTGAACCAAAATTCTAATGCAAAATCAAGGACTTAAGTCACCCATTGATTAGGCAACTAAAGTTAGAAAGTTACTGCTTGCGCTGGATAGAACTCGACAGTAGCTCACATGGTCTTCTAGTTGATTTGTCATGACTTTCAGGACCTCTTGGATTTACTTGGGCTTGGGCAGCACTTAGGATTGACCATAATCATGATCCTCCATGGATAAATCATCCTTCCCTTATTAAAAGCAATTTGCCCTCAAATTCTGTAGGAGATCATCTTCATTGTAGGGCTTGAGGTCCGCTATGTTGAAGATGCAAAAAACGCCATACTCCCCTAGAATATCTATCCTGTAAGCATTTTTGTTGACCTTCTTAAGCAATTCAAATGGACCATTGGCTCCAGGAATTAGCTTGCACTTTCTTTTGGAAGGGAATCTCTCCTTCCTAAGATGCACCCATATTGGATCAGCCAATTTGAACAAGGCTTGTTTACAATGCTTACTGGGTTTATCTTGGTAGTGCTCATTTACCTTCTGAATTTGATCTTGGACTTGCTTATAGAGCTCTTGAATCTCCTTAACCCTTTCACTAGCTTCGATGTTCATCTTTTCCCCTTAGTGAAATGGCACAAGATGAAGAGGGCCAATAGGGTTTTTCCCCCCTATAAACTACCTTGAATCGGGATTCGTTGGTAGTTTTGCTTGGAGCACGATTGTATGTAAACTTAGCGCAGGGAAAAATTAATTCCTAAGCTTTTAAATTCTTCTTAACTAGGACCCTTAGCAAAGTCCCTCAGGTATGGATCACCACCTCCATTTAGCCATCCATTTTGGGTTGACAAGTTGTACTGAACTTCAATTTAGTGCCCAACTTCCTCCACAATATAATCCAAAAGTGACTAAGGAACTTTGAGTCACGGTCAGATACAATGGAAAGAGGAATGCCATGGAGTCTCACCACCTCTTTGAAGTATGAATAGACCACATGTAATGTATCATTGCCCTTGTGGCAAGGGAGGAATTGTGCCATCTTAGAAAATCGATCCACCACCGCCATAATCGAGTCCTTGTCACTTTGAGTTCGTGGGAGGCCTACCACAACGTCCACGCTAGCATCCGGCCATAATCCTTGAGGGGTAGGAAGTGGTGGTACAAGCCATGAGGAAGGGAATGGCATTTGGCCACTTGGGATTTTGAGCACCTCTTGACAATTTCTTGAAAATCCTTGAGCATTTGAGGCCGATACTAGTGTTCCTTGGCCATCAAATAAGTCTCCTCTTCACCAAAATGGCCCACCATAGATCCTCAATGAACTTCCCTAAGGATGAGCTCTGGGGTTCTATACTGAGACACACATAATCTTGTTACCTTAAAAAGACAACCTCCTTGAAGCGTAAAATCTCCCTTTGGTCGAACTTGATAAGCCTCAAATAGCTCACTAAAGTTTGAATCTCTTTGGTACAATTACTTAAGATGCTCAAAACCAAGTCCAAAAGAGTTAAGTTGGAATAAAAGGAGTTGCCAACTCGATATTGCATCTGTACCTTGATTAAGCTTCCCAGACTTGTGCTTGATAACAAAGGGGAACAATTATAAAACCCAACCTACTTGTCATGTCTAGAATTAAACTTGTGATGCCCATGGATATACTTGAGAGCGTCATTGTTTAAATAAAGGATGAACTCATTAGCGATCCAATAGTGAGTCCAATGCTTAAGAGCTCAGATGATGGCAAAGAACTTCTTGTCATAAGTTGAATATCTTTGCCTTGCATCACTTGGTTTCTTACTAAAGTAAGCAAGAGATCTTCCTTCTCGAATTAAAACTGCACCTTTGCTAACTTCGAAGGCATCATACTCAACCTCAAACACCTTTTTAAAGCATACTAGTGCTAAAACCGCAGCATAAATCTGCTTGTCTTTAAGTTCTTCAAAGGATTTTTGAGCTTCTAGTGTCCACATCAGCTTGGCTCCCTTCAAGACTTTGGTCATAGGTGCAGCTAAGGAGCGAGATTGGTGGATAAACCACTTATAAAAGGAAGTAAGGCCATGAAAGCTCCTAACATCATGCATGAAAGTCGGAACGGTCCATGACTTAATTGCATCAATCTTGCTTTGATAAACTTGGATCCCTTGGACCGAGACTATATCACCTATGAACACCACCTCAAGAGTGAAAAAGGTTCCCATAAAGTTGACCTTGCTCAAGAAACATCATAACATGCCTTATATACCTGAGATGTCCCTCTTAGGTCTTACTAAACACCAATATGTCATCACAGTAAACCACCACAAACTTTCCAAGGGATGGACTGAATACTTAAGTCATCAGCCTTATGAATGGGCATTAGAGATGCCAAATGTCATGACTAGTCACTCATAAAGCCTAATCTTGGTCTTGAATGCGATCTTCCACTCATCTCTTTCACGTATCCAGATTTGATAATACCCACTCCTTTGGTCTATCTTGGAAAAGTATCTAAACATGTGGAGTTCATCAAGCATGTAACGGCCCCAAAATGCTAATGATATGATTTACAGAAAACTGCAGCAGAAGACTTAATAAAAGAAGGCGCCACCGCCGTCCTGATAAGGACAAGGCTCACTGAAACCATTTAATCTTACAACTCATATTCACAATCACAAAATCTATTAACTGAAACACTTTAAGACCAAAGCCCATAATAGTTCAACTTCAATGCCGTCGACTTAATCATGCCATGTGGTAACTTGCACTCCACACTATACAAGTATATTGAATATAAATCCAACTTGACCTTGAGGTCGATTCCAATATTCATGCTATGCTGAATCCACTGTGAGCATCTGATGACTTCCAAAAGGGCTTGCTAAAAGGGGAAACATGTGATACTTCATCACCTAAAATTAAAAACATGAAAACAATTCGAAAATATAAGCAAAAACTCAGTACATGCATTCTTATATTGTAAAATGAGCATATAACACTGTTGATTAGTACTCGCTTTTACAACTCATTTTGTTCGCAATAACAATAAAAATGAAAGTAATATAAAACTGAATTACTCATTATTATCTGGATGTGAACCCCTTGCAATGATATGATCTATACATAGGTGTACACCTGCTAATCCGATCCTGAAGCCACGCAGGTAAATGATGGGCTGACACCCTATAGATGATAACTGATAGGGCCAGAAGTTAAATGGCAAATCATTAAGAGTTATAACTTGATAAACATATTCTTCTTTCTAACGATACAGGCGATGGACGTATCTTGAGTCTTTAAAAAATGTCATCTGACTTGATACAAGACAGCTGTTTTATAAATGTCATCTAACTTGATAACACTTATGCATAACAGGGAACGATAACTAGGCCTCAACTCTGTTTTATAAATGTCATTGTAAACACGTATATAATCTTTTCTTACACAATTGAGTAAGTAAAAGTATGTGCAGCAGAAATTGAGTAATTTATATGGTACACATAACTTGGGCATTTCAATATATCTACAAAACTAAATTGATGGAAGTAATTAAATTTGATATAAAGTAACTAGAAGTAAAATAGTCCACAATGAGATAAATAAGATTAAAAAGGAAAAGGGCTTGATGGTGATAATTAAGAAAGTGGTTGTGACCTTTTCTGAAATAGGCTACAGATACGGGCTTAAGGCTTGCTGATGTATAAATTGGTTCAAAAGAACAGCGAGTACACTAGATTGGCTTAATAAATATATTTGATACATTCTAAATTGCGTAAGTAATAGAGGTTTGAGGCCAAGAGCGATATATCTTCGTTCAAAATAGCATAAACTCCAATAACTTGGTCTGAGAAGTATGGTTTCTAAGTCACAACTCTCTCTACTTCTCATATATCATTCATAAATCTATTAGATATAGAATTCCATCCCAAATGAGTCATTAGACTCAATAGAAGCTATTAAGCTCACTAAGCTTGGTATTTTCTTTGTAAATTCATAATTGATTCAAAGCTCATAAACAAGCTAAAAGCTCCATAAACGTCCATAAATATTCATTTCCTCCCTTNNNNAACCTTGCTTTGCTTGGCCCAAAATTACACAAAATGAGTGCATGATGCTTAATCTTTATTATTGCTCTTTACACAATTACTTAAAATGCTTATAAAAATCACTAAACTCAAAATACTAAACCAAAATTCATGAAATCTTATAGAAATTTCAAAAATAATATGAAAAATCTACGGCAAAATTTTCAGAATTTTCCTTTGAGTATACGCTGCATAGAAATTGCAATGACAGCCTAATTTACACCAAAGCGGGTCAGTTCATTTCAAAAAATCATAACTTTCATTCTAGAACTCAAATAGAGACCAAATGCCATAATATGAAAAGATTAAGAAGTCCCAAAAAACTTTCATTTACAACAAAAAATATGATTCCCACAATCGGGTTCTCAACATGGGGCTAAATTACAAGTGTATCAGTTTTTAGTCCATTCTGTGCAGTTTTGGTAAAACAATCATAATGTTTTCCACAGAGCTTAGATTAAGGCAATTCAAAAGGCATTTTAAAGCTAATACACTGAACTATCTACCTGCCAAAAATCATAATTTTTCAATGGGCCAATCATTACCAGTTTAATTATGAACTCGACCCTATTTTGCTGAAATTTTCAGCATTCACTGTTTTAGTTTTTCCCTCTCTTTCATACAAATGCTCACTTNNAATCATTCCAAATCATCAAAATTTCATCATAATCATCAATATAGCTAAATGTTATAAAATTAAATACAAATCAATCTATAAACTTGGTTTGAACTTAAGCTTGCATGAACGTGATCCTCCCTAAACCCTAGCATGAATCAAGCTCAACACCACCATGATCAACACCAAAATAACTCTTATTTCTTATCAAAATATCATGATCAATGATCACAAGCATCAAAATAAGAATCAAAACTAAAATCAAAATCAAAATCAACAAGATCAAAATTAGAGTTTTCTCACTTTGATTGCAAATAAGTAGAGATAAAGATGAGGTTTAATGGTTTTGATGATGGAGGATGGTAGCTGGAGGTACTAGGATGT
>NCQT01112592.1:3497-21134 GCA_002740465.1 Stenocereus thurberi
AGCCTCTATCCAATCTTCTAGATGAGGAAGTGCCCTTCTACTTCTCTGATAAGCGTGTAGAGGCATTTACTAAGCTGAAGGAAGCCTTAACCACTACTCCCATTCTACATCCTCTTATCTGGGTGAGCCTTTTGACCTTTGAATTAATGTGTGATGCTTCTGACTATGTTATTGGGGTTATTCTAGGACAACGCATTGATAAGAAACCCCATGTGATCTGTTATACTAGCCACATATTAAATGATGCCCAGATGAATTACACTGTGATAGATAAAGAGCTTTTAGCTGTGATCTTTGCTTAGACCTTACCTGATTGGTTCTTATGTCATTATTTTTATTGATCATGCTGCACTTAAGCACCTTCTATCAAAGAATGATGCTAAGCCTAGACTCGTGAGATAGATACTCCTGCTGTAGGAGTTTAATTGTGAGATTAGAGACAAAAAGGGTTCTGAAAATCCTGTTATAGACCTGTCTAGGATTGTATGTACTAGGGGTACTGAGTCCCCCATTTCTGAGTGGTTCCCTAATGAGCAATTATTCATAATTCATTCTGACCCTTGGCATGTTGATATTGTGAACTATCTTGTGACTGGTAAACTACCTAAGGGTTGGCATAAGCGTGACAGGGATAGGGTTTTACACTGGGTGAAATTTTACATCTAGGATGATCCTTGCCTATTTAAATATTGTTCTGATCAAATTATGAGAAGATGTGTCCTAAACCAAGAGATTATGCGCATTTTGTCTTTTTTTCATGACCAGGCCTGTGGAGGGCACTTTAATGGAATAACAACTGCGGCCAAAGTACTTCAATGTGGATTTTATTGGCCCACTTTATTTAAAGATGCCCATAAATACCATAGGAGATGCCCTAAATGTCAGCAATTAGGCCGTATCACTAGGAGGGATATGATGCCCCTTGACTCCATTATTATTGTGGAGATTTTTCATGTATGGAGTATTGATTTTATGAGACCATTTCCAATTTCTTTTGGGAATGTGTATATTCTACTAGTTGTTGATTATGAGTCTAAGTGGGTTAAGGCTATCCCCACTAGGACTAATGAGGCTAGGGTTGTGGTGAAGTTTTTGAGGGAGAACATATTTCTAGGTATGGCTTGCCTTGTGCGATCATTAGTGACTGGGGTACCCACTTTAACAACCGATCATTTGATTCGTTACTGAGACGGTACTCTATTATCCATAGGCTAGCCACTCCTTATCATCCCCAAACCAGTGGAGAGGTGGAAGTGGCCAACAGGCAAATAAAATGGATTTTAGAGAAAATAATTAATAGGAACAGAAAAGATTGGGCTGACAAGCTTATTGATGCCTTATGGGCTTATAGGACGACTTTCAAGACACCCTTAAATATGTCGCCTTATAGGGTAGTCTGTGGGAAGCCTTGTCNNNNTCTAGTTGAGCTTGAGTATTGAGCTTGGTGGGCTATTAGGACCCTCAATTATGATCTTACTATAGCAGGTGAGGAGGGACGATTGCAGTTGAGTGAGTTAGAGAAGATCCGATCTGAGGCATATGAGAGTGCTAGATTGTCTAAGGAGAGGGCGAAGTTAGTTCATGACAAGATGATTATTAGGAAGGACTTTGCCCCAGGCATGAAAGTGCTCCTTTATGATTCAAGACTGCATCTCTTTCCAGGTAAGCTTAGGTTCCACTGGACGGGTCCTTTTGTTGTTACTCATGCATTTCTTTATGGTGCAGTTGAGATACAGGATCCTGCTACTGGAGCTAAACAGAAGGTTAATGGTGAAGGATTGAAGCAATTCCTCGAACTCCCTACAGAGGAGAATGTGGAGTATCTGATGCTCTACGAACCATCCAGTGATTACTGATGGGTGGTGACGCAGTTCGGGGGCATTCAGTATCTGACCTAGTAGTATTGTTCTGTCCCTTGTATATGGTGTATATGGTATACTTTGTTTTCTTCTTTTTGCTTAATATTCCCTTTTCCCACAATGCGGAGATTGCATAATCTTGGTGTGGGGGAGGGAAGCTATGCTTCAAAATTTTGAAAAAAAAAAAAACCAAATATCTTGATTAACTTTTGAGCCCTTGGACTTAATATCAAGTTGTATGTGAGTAATATGTATGTAGTAGACCTTGACCCCAAGAGTATCATTTCATATCCTAATTCTAATCCTAACCATTCATTGTAACTTGAGTCCAATCCTGATCACATAGCACCATTGTCTTAGGAATTTAGGCAACCATCCATGGATCCCCTTTGCCGTTTATTCGTTTCATTCACAAAAAAAAGAGGTAAGAAAAATCAAAAATAAAAAGTCTCAGAATTGGGTATGACAAGTATCCCTTTGAAGCATGCGCTACTGGGTGGTGCCTTTGAGGCAATATTGTTACTGGGAAAACTTACAACCAAAATAATTGGGTTGATAAAGTTGTCAAGTGGGACTAATCATGGTTAGCTGAACCCTTGAGATGATGGTACACTAGCACATTAAGGACTAGGACGGATTCACGGTTGCAAGTGCTTGTGCGGTGAAAAGTTGGTGTACGGATGTCATCTTTGGTGGCCAAGAGTTTGATATGTACATTGTGCTTATGTATGGTTTGATACTTAGGTTACAGGGGTGATTTGTTGATCAAGTGTGGATAGTTTTTTCTAGTGTATATGTATGTATGTTTGAGGGCAAAAAAAATCAAAAAGATTTTCTATTGTCTTTCCCTTTTTCTTTTTCTTTTTCGTAGATTTTGTGGGTATATCTTCTGCAAACCCTCACGAGATCACACTCGTCCACTAGGGGGAACCTAGAGGTTTAAAGGGCTTGCTGCACATGCTAAGTGCAACCGTGATTCCTACAAAAGTGAGTTATGTGTCTTACTTAGATTTTGTTTTCATTTTACTCGAGGACGAGCAAAGTCTAGGTGTGGGGGTATTTGTTTGAGCACCAAAAGTGTCAAATTAAGTAATTCTAACCACTTAGTTTTTGTTCATAATCGAGATTATTTTTGAATTTTATTTGTTTATTATTTGATTTTTGTAGGAAATAATATTGTGATGAAAATCTGATTGATTGGGCCAAAATAAAAGAAAAAGAAGAAATGAGGGGAAAAAAAAAAGAGAGAGAAGAATCCAGCCCATAAGAGAAGCCCAGTTGCAGCCTCCTAGCTTCCTAACTCCCTGCTTTCATTTTCTCAGTAGCTACAAATTGGAAATTAAAGGGAAAATTGGGATTTTGGGTGAAACTTGGAATATGGATATTATTTGGAAGGTAGAAAATTTGATTTTTAGTTAGGCAATCTTTGTAATTAGGAAATTAGCATGAGCATAAATAGGGGCTTTAGGAGACTCTTGGTGATCATCAATTCATGAATTCTTCTTCTCTTCTTCTTTTATAGTATTGGTGTAGTTCTTGAGAATTCTTGTAATTTTTAGTTGAGAATTGATTTGAAGCTCTTGTTTCAATTTAAATTCCGAGTTTTAGTTGTCATTCAAGGTATTAGTTCAAATATTATTTCTCTATTTTTATTTCAATTCGAGCCTTTTACTCTCAAGTTGGAATTTCTCTGCAAGAGTTCTCTTTCAAGAAATTCAAAGGTGACTCTCAAAGATTCAATCTTTATTCATGGATTTCTTGATTAGAGCTCATAATTTCTCCTCCTGAGGCAATTTCTTTCTTCCTTCTTATTTTGTGCTAGCTTTAGTTTAAATTTCATGTTTCTTATTTGGGTTATATTAATTCTACCTTATTTCATTGTTGTTAACTTTAGTTTCAATTAGTTTTAGTTAAATTCCAAGTTTTTCATTTTAGTTTAAATTCTTGATTATTATTTGAAATTTGAAATTAATTCTTGTTTGTCTTGATTAGTTTGATAGTTAGATTCTAGTAATTAAATTCAACCCATCTCTATGGACGACCCATAAGTGCTACAACCATGGCTATACACTTGCGGCTTTGTTTCACAATTTTGAAACACAAACACTAGGTCTCAGAAACTCAATCTAGTTTCAAATAGTACTGACTACCTAGCTAGAAGACTGGATAATAGCCTTGATCCAGGAACCTCATGGGCCATAACTGAGTCCAACTTTCTGGCCAAATTCCAAGCAGTACTGCCTGGCTAGCCCAAGAAGCTGGGTAACAGTGTTGATCCAGGAACCAGGCTGGGTTCCTAGTCTAGGACAATGCCTAGCATTTTTTCCAAAATGATGTTACTGCCTGGACCCTGAGGCAAAACCCATTTCCAAAGTCTACTCCACCCAATCTGAAAAAGATTTAATAGAAAGTAAAAAACTTCAATAAAGTCGATGGAGAGTTTTTAGGAAAACTTACAAACCAAGTATACTCTTCAAAACAAATCATTAACAAAAAGGACACCAAATTTGTTTAAAAGTGGTTTTTAAAAGGCCCTAAATAATCCCTAAAGTAGAGACCATTTGACTGATTAGGTTCAAACCAAAGATCCAGATTCGGGAACGAATGTACAATATCATGATGGTATGCACCGCGATATCATTCATCATCAATGATAGTCTCTACTAATCAAAACAGAAAACTAATATTAATTCACACTAACATAAAGGCACATGCAACATATTAAGTAGAATAATTAAAAGCATCAATTAAAAAAAGGAATGATAAAATTAAACAATTATAAGGGGCAAGAACTAAATTGCGAAAAATTATATCTTTGAAATTAAATAAAGCTAAATAAAATAAAGAAGAAAAGGGGAATATAGGAAGGTAGGGACTTGTGCCCTATAGGGTGTTTGGGCCCCAAAAGTTTCCACTTAAGTACTTCTAATCACTTAGTTTTTACTTGTAATTGGGATTATTTTTGGGTTTTATTTGATTTTTGTGATTTTACAGGAAATAATAATTTAATGAAATAATGACTGGCAAAAGGGAGCAACAAGAGTAGGAGATCAAGACAAATGTAGTTCAAGTACAAATTTTAGCCTGGCTCAGCCCAGCAGTTGGTGCCCTCCCCCCACATTTTCTCTTGAATCAGGTCACGGTCCAGCAGCTTAATTCAATCCAAAATTGGAGAGGTTATTTTCTTAGAAAAATTTCAATGTGATTTGGTAAGTAAATTCAAAAGGTGGATTATTAGCATAATTTGGAAATTGAGTATAATTTGGAAAGTGGAATACTAGCTTGGGTATTAAGAATTCTAATGTAATTAGGAAAGTATAGGGGGTTGAGAGCAGTATAAATAAGGGGTCCTAGGGGTGCTTGTAAATCATCAATATGTTTCTCTCTCACTTCTAGCTTTGGTTTCTAGTAGTTTTGCAGATTATTATAATTTTAGGAATTATTTCAATTCGAATTTTATGCAATTTTTTGGTTTTAGTTTTATTTCAATTTTTCTAGTTCTAGTTTCAATTCAAGTCTACCAGTTTCAATTTTGGTCTGAAATTTAGCTTCCCCAAAAATTCTCTCGATCAAAGTTTTGACTTTTACTACTCCCTTTGGTTTACGGTGGATGCTAAATTTTCATAATTGACACCCATCGAAGATTAAACATTCTCCATTGGCTTTTAAGCATATATGGTATTACTCTTTCCTCTCCCTTGCCTCTTATTTAGAATTCATTATTTCATTAGTAGTTGTGATCATTTCTTTGGTAGTTGTTTCATTTATAGTTTTAATCATGTTTAGATTAGTTTCAATTTTTGTTAGTTGAATGATTCTATTTTGCTTATTTACTGCTTTCAGTTGAATTAATATAGGTTAGTTAGTTGTAGTAGCCTAGATTCAACCATGTCTCTATGGATTTGACTCTCAAGTACTACAGCTGGCAACTATATGCTTGCTGTAATTTTACATCATTTTTGGATCATATCAAGTTTTTGGCACTGTTGCCGGGAAGAAGTGTTCAACTTAAAATTACATCATTTTATACCCCTTTATTGTTTAATAATTGCTCAAATAAAAGATTGAATTAAAATTTTAATATGTTTTTTTTTATTTTGTAGGAATTTGGAAATTTGAAGAAAATCACTTGCCCAAAAGGTAAAAAAGATTGATTAGATCAAGAAATGGGAAGAAGCAAGGAAGAACCAAACCTAGTGGCCAAAGTGAGCTCAGCGATGCATCTTCTCAATCTCCTCCATCTCTTCTCTTTCCTGGTCCAAGCAAAACCCAGAATAGAGGCCCAAATGTATGCTTCTTCCTTTCCCCGTCTAGCTCCTTCATTGTCTCTCTAGGCTTCTCCCCTTTCCTAGACAGCAGCCCAGCCTAGCGATCTCATCTTCCCTTCTCTCCCTTTTTTTTTCTTTCTCTGGGCTAGCCCACATGTTTCCTTTCCCCCACCCTTCATATCTCTCTCACTACAGGCCATGTGAGCCTCACGTGACCAAAACCCCCTCCAGTTCCTGTCATCTTCTTCTTCGGAAGAACCCCCAAGAACCCAGAGGAAACAAAAAGCTGCGCTAGTTCTGCTTCCTTGAGGCACTTGCCTTTCTCTCTCTCTCCTCCTTCAATCATCGTCTTTAACTGGGGTAGATCCTATGCTTCGCACGATCATACTTTAATATACATTTTGAAAATTTGTTAAAAATATAAATAAGTAAAAAAATTTGTTTAATTTAAGCCATTTAGTTATCTTAAAAAAACTGAGAAAATGTAAGTAAAAGATTGGAATATGATAACTTACTAAAAAAAAGGAGTTCAAAAAATTGGTTCCATTACTTAATTGAAATAATCAGTTAAAATTTTATAAAAGAACTATAGAGATATTTTCTTCATTCTTAAAATATAAGAAAATTTTTTTCTTTTTTTAATTCAGAATAAAATTACTTTACATATTATTACATTTTAACATTCCAACTCAACATTATTAATGACCTTTCAATGCACTATATATTAGAACTAAAGTCAATATACTAATTTATAACCCTTGAATTATCTATTTACTTTATTATATAAAAGAGAACTAATGACAATTGCATGATTTAGTATATTACATCGATGAATAAGTGTAAAATTCAATAATATGGCCAAGATCATTTATTAGTTATCACGAAATCATATTTTTTTATTTAAAAATTAAGCGACGAATGATAACATAACAAATGGCATCACCAAGTTAACTCATTCACTTCTATATTATATATATGATATATGATTTTCCCATTATCACATCCAACTATTGCCCATCAATTCCATCATTATCGTCACCTCCATCAAGGACTTTGTAGTTAAATGGCATTAATGGAAGCAATTATTAGGCCGGTTTTTGGGGGTTACAAACCGTAGGCTAAAGCTGGAGAGAGGAGGTGTGTGGAGTGTGGAGTGGTGGCAAGGAGTATAGATTATTTTTGTTCCCCTTTTGCTTCGATTGCTAGTTCAGTTTTTAGTTCCGTTTTTCGCAACTTTCATGCGTAGATTTCAGATTTCTGAAGTTGTAATGACCCTGAGCGATCTTTAGTTCAATTGAGAAAACGTTTTGGACTAAATTTCTGATAGGGTTTCTCTAGAGGTTTGATTGTGAATTTTCAGCTCTGAGCTCTGTTTCTGGCTGCTGGTTCTTTTACTTTTCTTGCTCTGCTTCTGTGTTGCTTTGCTCTGTTCAATGTCAACTTATATTTGTTTGCCTGTGGATTTGACCAAACCAAGACATTAACTTACTCCCTATCAGCTGATGCCTATCTTATTTTGTTTCTTTTAGATTGTGAGATAGCTTTGTTAGTGAACATACTAGGTGAAACTGATGGTGTATAATCCTTCCAATTTTGCCACTAATAGTTTGGAAATTAGAATTAAGGAAACTCAATGAGTAGTGTCCTTGCGTTTTTTTGAGTAGACGGTGAATCATTTTCATAACTCATCCCTGATGACGACGCGTGTAATTGCTATGATGATAAAATTGTGCACTTGCGGAATTCACAACAAGTTTTTGGCGTCATTGTCGGGGATGGATTTGTGAAATTCGGTTGCGTCGAGTCGTAGTTTACTTATTCGAGTCGTTTGAGTCATTTTTATTTTAGTTTATAATTGTGATTTTTAGTTTTAGTTAAGGTTTTATTTCAGTTTTAGCAATTTAATTTATATTATTTTTATTTTTGAATTAAATTAGTATTTTGATTTTTGTTCAGATTAATTTAATGTTTATTTTTAGAGGGTATTTACTGCTTAAAAAACAATTGATGTAGGATGCTTTAAGAGCAATTCCTACAAAGAGGAATAATAAAGTAAGACGCTCTAAGAGCAATTTCCACAACGAGAAAATTGGCACAAGAACTTTCACTTAAATTCAATATCAATTCTTATTCATATTATGCCTTCTTCAGTTACATAAACGGATTTATACAACCAAGAGGCTAATTAATATTAGGAAACCTAAATAATAAGATATAAATTAGAAAAGGATAAAAATATATAGCCTAATATTATCTTGAACAACTAGGAAACTAAATCTTAATAAAATATCACTAAATATCATTATTTTGGCTATCCTAAAGTATGCTTAAAAATAACCTCTGAAATTAGTAAAAAAATACAAAAGATCTCCAGTATCAAAATATTCTAATTTCCTAATTTTTTTTATCCCTTCTTTACTCTTGTCTTACATCATTCTCCCCCGGTAGGAAAAAACTCGTCCTCGCATTTTGAAATGAAGAGGAGCAGGAGAAGAATACGAAGAAAATGATTTAAAGTCATTGCACGTTTGCCGAAACTCCAGCCTTAGCATCTTTTCCAGCATCAAGCACCATGCCCAAAATGGATGTGGAGTGGTTTTCTCGAAGAAGTAATTAGCAATGAAAAATTCAGCATACTCAGCATGTATGCGAACTGCTTGATCCATATTGGATTCTCTTTGCTTGTGGTCAGATTCTTGAATCTCCGGTGATAATTCACGAGAGATATTGAAAAAGTTGTTTTCTAATGTCTTTGACTCTTCGTTCACTTGTACTAGTGATTATATGTCCCTTTTATCAGCTCCCTAAGTAAAAATTTCGGCATTGCTATCTCCAATGAACATCCCCTCATTGTGAACTTCATTTCCACATGGCTCGTAGCCACCAAATTCAACTTCTTGATTCATAGAACCAACACTGATATCTTAAAGCTGACTATGCCCTTGTACTTTGACATCACCTTTCATATGCTCATCTTCAAGAGTCTCTTCTTTCTTAACCTCAATGATAAATCTGCTATCATGAGCATCATAACATATTGAATTTGAACCTGTCTCATTCAAATAAGAAGTTGATTGCCTCCCAGAATACCTTAGAGATGAATCTCTACTACCTGTATTAGGAAGTTGCCATGGTATTAAAGGAGTTCTAGAAGGCTTTTAATCAAACTTATACGTAGGAATGTAAGGCTTACACTCATAAATGAATTCACTAGCAAAATAAAGATCTAACTTGCAACATCCTTCAGAAATCTGATAGCCTTGAAACAAGCAGAAAGCATTTATAGCATCTTCAGGTGAATAAAAATTTACCCAAGCCTAAACATCACCCATTGTTTGAAATTTGGCAATGTGTTCTACATTGCGGCAAGGAGAGAAAATGTGGTATAGAACATTAATTGTAATAGGAAGTTCTTTATCGCAAATAATCATAAATAGTGCTCGATGATGTTTGTGACATCAACCTATGACCGTTGTAGACAACAATCTTCAATCAAACTGTGGAGAAATGACCAAATAGTAAGAGCGCCTATGGCAGCAATCATGAATGGATGTCAGGAGTACTAGATCTCAGCAGCACTAACATTAATAGTGCTAGATACTAGTAAATTGGGCTAGACCATGGGAAAAGAGAGCTTCACAAATTAGGTTCTCTTTTTTTAGGGGGCTTAATTTGAGAAACAAAGGATAGGAAGCAAAGAGAAAACTACAATGGCTGGGATGAGATCAGGTAGCTCTGATACCAAACTAATGTAGGACACTCCAAAAGCAATTCCTGCAAAGAGGAATAATTGATGTAGGACACTCTAAGAGCAATTCCCATATTGAGAAAATTCACACAAGAACTTTCACTTAAATTCAATATCAATTCTTAGTCATATTCTGCCTTATTCAATTACATAAAGAGTTCATATAATCAAGATTCTAACTAGTATTAGGAAACCTAAATAATAAGATATAAACTAGAAAAGGACAAAAATATATAGCTAATATTATCCTAATCGACTAGGAAATAAATCTTAATAAAATATCACTAAATATCATTATTTTGGCTATCCTAAAATATTCTTAAAAATAACCTACGAAATTAATTAAAAAAAATACAAAAGATCTCCAATATCAAAATATTCTAATTTCCTAAATTTTTGTTACATCAACAATACTAATCGTTCTGGTTTATGTGCAGCAAAAGAAAAAGGCAGAACTAAATAGGAAAAAAAAAACAGCAACATCAGTGTAGGATTTTCATCTTTTTTAGATTCTATTCAAATTTTTCTGGGGCACTTCTAGTGTGATTTTGGCTACACTGGTATTTTTCATGGATTCAGCATAATTTTTAGAGTTTGTGTGAATTTTTTGGACTATCTGGAATTTTCTATGATTTTGGAACTAGTATTCTGCTTGCAATATTTTGCACAGTTTAGGGACAGAAAAATTCAAAAAAAATATATTCATGTCCCTTGTGATTGTGTTGAATTTGCTATGTATAGAGTTATGATTTTAGGAGTTTTATTTTCTATTTTGATTTTATTTTTAGATTTGGCTTGTTTAGGGTTAGTTTATTGTCTTCCTTCTTTTAGTGTATTTGTGTTTTTGTTTTTGTAATTTTTCTAGGGTTGGATTACTTTTTGTTTTTATTTAGTTTTTAGGTTTGATGCACTTTTGATTTTGTTTTCTGTTATAGAAAAAAATATAAATAAATAGAAAGATCAAAAATCCAAAAAAAAAAATTGAAAAGATAAAAAAGACCAAAAATAAATCCTTTGGTGAGGGTGTAGGATTTACATGGCTGGTTAGATTAGAGACCTTGCGAATAACACGCTTGTTAGGGGTGAACCCGACCGTGACTTAGAACCTGAGCCTAAACCCCAGCTTGAATTAGAAGAAATGGCATAAGAAAAATCTTTCAGTGATATTTTCTATCCTCCTAGGACTGCTTTGCCATCTTATTTTACTATACCTGACCTAGGACCAAATGCGACTTTCGAATTAATACCTCATTATACTCAAATGTTCCTTAAATTCACAGGTTCAGAGGATGCTTATTTATTTTTTAGGGAATTCGAAGAAGTATGTTCTATAGTGCATTTCCCTAATATCCCTATTGATGTTGTGCGAATAAAATTGATTCCTTTTACTTTGAAAGATTCTGCTAAATGTTAGACGTATAGCCTAGCTGTTGATTTTGTTACCTCTTGGAATGATTTTATATAACTGTTCCTAAGAAAATATTTCCCTAATGCCAAGACTGTTAAGCTAAGGAATGAAATCAATCAATTTGTGCAACTGGATAGGAAATCTTTTGGGAAATACTTTGATAGGTTCAAAAATTTAGTGCCCTAGTGTCCCTATCATGGTCTAGACCAAGCACGTTTGTACTAGATTATATATGAAAGACTTGACCAACATACTAAAACCATGGTAGAGTCCTTATTTCATGGTGACTTTCTTTCTAAGAATGCCACTGCTGCTTAGGAATTTTCAGAGGACTTAGCTGAGAAAACCATCAAGTGGCAAACCGCTCGCAATGACAGTTTAAGTTCTAAGTTCGCAAGGGGTCAGTTGCATTATGTCTCTAATGTAAGTCACTTAGAGTCTAAGATTGCTGTTTTGGAAAACATGTTGAAGGGGTTGGCTCCCAAAATTCCCCAAATATCTCAAACTTCTACAGTGGCATGTTCTCACTGTTAGGCCTTAGATCATTCTTTGAGTGCTTGTCCTTATTTTGCTTACTAGTTAGCAGTTGGACAAGAGCAAGTGAATATGGCCTTTTAGTGACTAAAGAATGACCCATTGTCCCCTTATTACAATCCAGGGTAAAGAAATCACCCTAACTTTTCTTGGAGTAATGGACCAAATGCTGCGATTCTTGATCGTAGATCTAGAGTGTTCTCTGGAAACAACTCTCAGCCTGTCTCCTATCCCTTCAATTCCTTCCAGAGAATAGCTTTTCCTTAGTGTGCCCAATGCACCTAGACCTCCACTGCCTATAGCACAAGCTCAATCTCCTCCTAATTATGCTAGCATTGATAAAATTAAGAGGAGAATTAATAATCATGTGGACGGAATGATTAATGCTAATATGGAAAGAATGATGAGAATAATGACCGAGCAGTTTTCTTAATTTGCATCATCTTCTAGGGAGCCAGGTAGTTTCCCCAATCAACCTGAGGTAAACCCTAAGGGTCACGCCTCTTCTTCCTGTGAGGAAAGTGGTAGTTAGATCTCTTAGATCTGGTCAAGAGATTGATAATCAAGCGAGAAGTCCTAATGAACCCTATATGTATCCTCACTAATTCTTTCAAAATTCTTCTTCTTGTCCTTCTTCTCTAGAAACTAGTTCATCCAGTAAACTCGGGGATGCTATTAATGGTGTTCCCAATGATTTTGATAGTTCTTTGCCTTTTAAGTCACCTTCTAACAAAGAGGAGCCTAAGGTGAAAGATTCCTTTGATTTAGTTGATCTTTCAGCTCATAGGGATTCTTCTTCTCCTTCTTCTGCAGAGAAAGTCCATATAATGTTACCCCATTTTTTCCATAGGCTTAAAAAGAAAGATCAAGCTCATGTTGAGAAGATGAGACAAACCTTCTCTCAAGTCAAAATCAACATTCCTTTACTCGATGCTATTTAGCAAATGCCTCTATATGCTAGATTTTTAAAGGATCTGTGCACGACCAAGGGAGTTACTAGTGTCCCTAAAAAGCTTTTCTTAACCTCTAATGCTAGTTCTATCATTTCTCACAAGATCCCAATGAAGTATAAGAACCCCAATTGCCCTACTATTTCTATAGTCGTAGGGGACCAGCTTATTCATGGAGCTTTGCTTGATTTAGGGGCCAGTGTCAACTTGATACCCTTTACTGAGTATGAGAGGCTAGGGATAGATGAGCTACAACCTATCAAAATGGTTATTCAATTAGTTGATAGACCAGGTTGGCTAGTGGTATAGTAGAGGATGTGCTTATTAGAGTGGGTGAATTTATTTGCCCTGTAGACTTTGTAGTGATTGAGACTGGAAAGGTGTCGAATGTAGCTAGTCAAGTCCCTGTGATTCTAGATCATCTTCTCTTGGCCACGACCAATGCTCTCATTAATTATAGGAATGGTCTGATGAGACTCTCGTTTGGCAACATAACATTAGAATTGAATATTTTTGACATGCAAAGACAGACTTCTGGTTTGATGATATGGAGTTTTCTACTCTTAACTGGGTAAAAGATTCTATATTCGATGATGACTTTGATGATATGTTTGCTGCTGAGTATTAGTCATTTCTAGTGGATGATGAGCTTGAATATGATATGTTTGAGTTTGATGACTTGTGCTCTACTGCTGACTGTTTGCTTTCTGCTGTTTCTGAATCTACTTATGAATCTGTTTCCTTTCCTACTCTTGAATTAAAATCTCTTCCTGATTCTATTAAGTATGCATTCCTAAGACCCAAAGAATCATTACCTGTCATTATTACTTCTGACTTAGACTGGGACCAAGTGGATAAACTAATTGCTTTACTTAAAGAGAACAAGGAAGCCATAGGATAGACTTTAGGGGATATCAAGGATATTATTCCTTCTATTGTGCAACATAAAATTCATTTGGAAGATAATGCTAGACCCTATCGAGACCAACAAAGGCATTTGAACCCAACTCTACAGGAAGTAGTTAGGCAGGAAGTACTGAAGTGGTTAGACCATGCTATTATTTATCCCATTTCTGATAGTAAGTGGGTTAACCCTGTTCAAGTTGTCCCTAAGAAGACCAGTATTACCGTGATTAGGAATGACAAGAATGAGTTCGTCCCTACTCGTGTTCAATTTATGTGGCGTGTTTGTATAGATTATAGGAACTTGAATGCTACCACTAGAAAAGACCATTTTTCCCTTCCCTTTCTTTACCTAATATTAGAGAGGTTGGCTAGACATTACTTCTATTGTTGTTTAGATGGATACTTTCACCTATCTGTTTGGGACTTATGTCTTTAGAAGAATGCCATTTGGACTGTGTAATGCCCCTACTATCTTTCAGAGGTGCATGATTTTTATTTTCTCATATCTAGTTGAGTAATGCATAGAAATTTTCATGGATGGCTTTTTTGTGTTTGGATCTTCCTTTGGTGATTGTTTGTCTAATCTTATAAAAGGTGTAGGGAGAAAAACTTGACTTTAAACTAGGAGAAGTGTCACTTCATGGTTAAAAAGGGGATAATCTTAGGCCACATTATTTCTAGAGATGGAATTGAAGTAGACAAGGCTAGGACTGACTTGATTCTTAATCTTCCCCCTCCCACTTGTGCAAACGAGGAGAGGTCATTCTGATAGGCCCACAAGTGTACGGTGGTATTGTAACAAATCAAGGACAATCCCATAGAGACTAGGTTGATCTACTGGGTTATAATCCCTAACCCTAATGATAGGCTAAGCAAATCCAAATTTGAGAATAAAATTAAACTAGTCAATTATCTAATCTAATGGATGAATATTTAGGGAACTAAGTCAATCAAGCAATTACTCAATTCAAGAATAGTTAAAGCACTCTCTCTTTAATTAAGAAATTTCAAGATTGATAATCAAGATATCACAACCCTCTTTCAGGGCGAAGCGAAATACCCAAGTCAACCTAATCATCAATTCTCATGGATTCTCGATTAGTTTAGGTTTATTTGGCACACGATTATGATTCTGGGTCTCTCAATCGGTAATTCTCTCTCAAGATATCACATAATCAATTCAAATTTGGTAATTTTGATATCAGATTTCATCTTTCAGTACTTCATCTAACATCTAATACAAGCAAGAAGGTGATCAAACTTCTTACAAACAATTCAAACCCCAAACTTGATGAAATAAACCTAAAAATCCAAAAGCGCACCAAACAATCAATTTAAGATCATAGGCAAATGCAAATTTAACATCCATCCTAAGAATTACAAATTAACATGAATTACATAATCTAATCTATCATTCTAGAAAGCAATAAATCTAAAGGAGAAAAGAGAAGAAAAGGGAAAGAATTGCTTAGCCCAAATGCGTGCTTGAATCCGTCGATTTGCAAACACGGTCCCGCTTTATCGCGAATTTTCCTCTTCTACTTGCTCTCCCTCACTCTAGAAATGGAGTCTGCTCCTAACTGGATGGTGGGATTGAATGAAATGGGATGGTGTGTTCCTTCTTCTGCTACTGATTATGTCTATATGTAGCACCCCCTATTCATTCTCAGCCACAAAAGCTGAGGAACATGAATAGGTTAATAGTTATGTTACCAACCACCACTGGCAGACGTGGTGCCAGCTGGAGCCAAAATCTGCTGCTCTTCTCTTGCTCCACGGGCACGGCAACTCAAGGGCATCCGTGGGGGGTCAACATATACACGAATGATGATCAAAACAAGGGTAAAATGGTCTAAAATCCTGCAAACATCATTAAACAACCATACCCAAGCGTAAAACGAAAAAAAGAGTATGAACTATGACATAAAGTAAATAATTTTCTCCAAAAACGAGGAAAATGACCATAAGATAATATGTACGTTAAGCACTTATCAAACTCCCCCTTACTTAAACCTTTTGCCTGTCCTCAAGTAAACACCAGATAAAACCGACAAGGGGAGATACATCTAAGACTCAAAGCAAAACAACCTCCTTAAAGTAGGTAAGTCATAGCATATCGCAAGCAAGATTGCTAATCAACGACAACCCCAAATAATGCGCAAAACATTTGAAAATTATGAGGAGAAGGTTTTTGAAAAAGTACGAGAACACAAGCTCGACATCAAACTTGATCAGCCCCAAAGAACTACAAAGCATATCATGCAAGCACATGGAATTGAATAGGACTAATTACACTGGTAGAATCTCAACTTTGGGAAATGTCAGTCACTCCCACTCATGTGTCTGAAATAAAGCACAGGTTCACTCAAGACTCATTTTAATGATGCAATCTACCACATGCTTGCCAAGACTCTCAAATTCTCTACCACTAAAATGCAATGTGCACAAGACAATCAAGAGGACTTTATATGGATTGTAACGTGGACTAGAAAGGTTAAGGAAAAGGAGGTGGACAAATGAATTTGTGACAATGTAGAGCTACTTAGCCAAGTGACTAGGAAGCAACCAATCAAAGCACTAATTAACCAACAAGTTCACTAACACTCCAAACTCTAACAATTCAATGAACATACCCCAATGAATTATATAGGAAATGAGTTGACAAGAAGGAACACAAGCTTTTTACATGTCCAATGCCAAACACGTAGTCATTTCTTTTTTTCTTTGCCTTTTTCTTTTTTTTTTTTGGGCATTCTTTCACAATATTACTTTATCTTCCCTTTTTTTTTGTTCTTTTTCTTCTTTTTTTTTCCTTTTGTTTTTTGGGGAAAATGAAACAAAAATTGCAATTATTGAAAGGTATGGGATCATAACCAAATATATATACACAACCCAAACAAGAGGGAATCAAAGCATATGCTGAACGTCATCAATCCCTCAACAAATCAACATAACAAAGCCACCTTAAACTCAATTATTCCCAGAACCACCCATTACATACTTAAAGTGATGCTCCATAGACTTGGATTAAAAGTTAGAAACATGTGTTTGGCCAAGGGCTAATATGAAGAGATCACAACAAAGATGGATATAAGCTTAAAGGGCTAGCAAAGGGAATAAGCATATAATACAAGGGTAAGCTATTTGGCTATATGACTAAAATGACCAAAGAAAGAAATGCCTCTATCATATCATCAAGTATGCATATGCTAATGTAGTTTTGAATAAGAATCTAGGCAAGTTCTAGAGATGCAACATGGGAGGGTCACACATATGAAAGAAAGATGAGACTAAATATAATAATTAGTCCAAATAAGGCTTAAAATCTAACGAGATATCTACCGAAATCTCATTAAGCTCATAAAATGACTCCATGTACAAGCATTAGTACTAAAGACTCTAAGGGATAATAAAGTTCTCAATCAAGACAAGGGTCAAAATAAGAAATATTTACAAAGACTTCACAAATTTTTAGCACCAAAAAAGATTACACATCAAAAGATATTCAAGCTTATCGAAGCTATTTTGCCTAAACAAAAGCATCATTTGAGATTATCTCAAACCAATCAACGCCATCCCTACATGCAAACCTAAATGCAACTAAATGTAAAACACTAATGCAAACAAAAAAGAAACCTAAAACTATATGCTGTAATAAGTATGCAAAAGAATAACTAAAATAGAAAACATAGAAACTGCCCTTCCCCTATGCTTAGATAAAGTATTATTATTCAAAGGAAAGAAAGCAAAAGAAGGGAAAGGAAATAAAACATAACGATCTCACCAGGCTAGGTGCTAAGTGCACGTAAGCTAAGGCCTCCATGCAAAAGGGGCAAATGAATCATCAGCCACTCCATCATGATGTCAAGACTCAACCCTTTAGATTAGACATCGTCAAGGCATGCAGGAGCTTGTCAAACTCCTTAGCATAGAGTTTCCAAGCATGGCAATAAGAGAGCATGAA